>CM061132.1:66808490-67075471 GCA_030789695.1 Scilla litardierei
ATGGAGAAATGAGATTTTGGGGGGTTTTGGGGGTTTTCCGGCGGCCTAGAGGTGATGGCCGGCCTAAATGGAGAGGGGGAGAGGCTCTTGATGAAGGAGGAAGGCTAGGGGAAGATGGATGATGATTTGGGGAAGAAGGAGGCTCATGAGAAATGAAGGAAGAAAGAAAAATGTTTGGGGGGTTTAAATAGGAAATGTCGGCGGCTGGGCAAACCCTAGGTTTACGACAGCGATTAGTCGGTCAAAGAAGGGTTGTTGACCGACTAGTTCAACAACTAGTCGGTCGGTCGACCAACTATGACCGACTAAAATCAAGCATCGAAAAAGAGAATAAATCTGGGTAGTGAATTAATCGGTCTGTGAAGGCCCGTCGACCGACTAGTTTGCAACCTAGTTGGTCGGTGAGTGTTCATAAACCGACTAACGATAAATAGTAACTCAGGTGAAATTTATCAAAAGAACTAGTCGGTTTGAGTAGAGTTGTCGACCGACTAGATCTCAATCCAGTCGGTTGGTTCCCCTTCTTGAACCAACTAAAGTGCACTAAAAGTGCCGAATTGAAGCGCGAAGTTCTAGGAAGATTCCTACGGCTTCTAGGATCACTCTAAATCTAAAATATGAGCGATATGAAGCTCGTCACGAGTGACTTACTCCAAAACTCAACGATCTAAGGAAGAAGCTAGAAAATCACAATGAAACGAACGAGAACGAAAGCTACAGAGATGGAAAACCACACTTAGGGAGAAAATCCACCAAAACACATATATAATATAGATAATCCAAAAACATGAGAAACCAGTCGTTACATCCTCCCCAACTTAAGAAAAATTCCGTCCTCGGAATTTCCCAACACTCACGTGTCCGGAAACAAAAGTGGGAAACGCTCTCGCATCTCATCCTCATTCTCCCAAGTATACTCTCCAGGCGAGCCGTGTCGCCACATCACCCTCACAAGATTGACAACCTTGTTCTGGAGTGACTTCTGACGCCTGTCCAGAATCTGCACTGGCTGTTGGTCATACGTCATATCAGGGCGAACGGTAATCTCCGAGAAATCCACAGCATGAGATGGATCGCTAATGTATCGACGAAGCTGCGACACATGAAAAACATTGTGAACCCCTTCCAAAGATGGCGGCATGGATAAGCGGTAGGCTACCTCGCCAACTCTCTCCAAAATGTCAAACGGTCCAATGTATCGCGGGCTCAACTTCCCTCGCTTCCCAAAGCGAATCACACCACGATTTGAGGAAATCTTCAAGAACACATGGTCGCCCGGCTGAAACTCTAAAGGACGTCATTTAGCATCCGCCCAATGCTTAAAACGGTCCTGAGCAATCCTCAACCTCTCCCGAATGTTCCTGACAACATCCACGGCCTCCACAATCATCTCAGGTCCCAACATCTCCCGATCACCAACGTCATCCCAACTCAATGGCGATCGACATTTCCTCCCATAAAGCGCGGCGAAAGGCGCCATGCCAATACTCGCCTGGAAGCTGTTGTTGTAGGAAAACTCTACCAGATGTAGATGGTCCTCCCACGAACCCTTGAAATCCAATATGCATGCCCTCAGCATGTCCTCCAAGATTTGAATCGTCCTCTCGGACTGGCCATCTGTCTGCGGATGGTACGCCGTGCTGAAACTCAGACGCGTACCCAAACTCTTCTGCAAACTCTGCCAGAACTGAGATGTGAACCTCGTGTCTCTGTCTGATACGATGCTCACAGGGACTCCGTGAAGTCATACGATCTCCTGCACGATTCACGTTACATCACTATCTAAACTAGGAAAAAGGAAATAGAAACGGAGAGTAAAAGAATTTACCGCCATGTATCTCCTCGCTAGCGCCTCAGTGGACTGTCCCACTCGGAATGGAATAAAGTGCGCAGAGTTGGTCAATCGATCTACGATCACCCAAATCACGTCATTCTGCTTCGGACTCCGAGGTAGTCCAGTCACGAAATCCATAGTGATGTGTTGCCACTTCCACTCCGGAATCGGAAGTGGTTGTAGCAACCCTGCCGTACGCTAATGCTCCACCTTCACTTGCTGGCAAACCAAGCACTTGGCCACACTCCGAGCCACACTCCTCTTCATACCATGCCACCAATAGTTCAAACGAAGATCCTTGTACATCTTGGTCCTACCAGGATGCACAGAATATGGCGAACTGTGTGCCTCCACCATCAACTCCTCTCTAATATCCCCAGCTGGTACACACAACCTGGCTCCAAACCTCAGCAAGCCATCCTCATGAATCAAAAAGTCAGTCCGCAGATCGGCTTCTACATGCTCCCGAATCTTCACCAGCTTCGGATATCCAGCCTGGCCAGCCTTGATCCGATCCACAATCGACGACTGAATCTGCATACTCATCAACAAAGAAGCCTCTCCAGGAAGAACAATCTCAAATCCAGACTCGCAAAAATCCTGCTGCAATCTCCACTGCGAGGTCAAAATCATCACCGCTGGAAGCCTATTCAGCGCATCAGGAACCACATTCACCTTGCCAGGGTGATACAGCAAATCAATCTCATAATCCGCCATGAGCTCCAACCATCGACGATGTCGCATGTTGAGCTCCTTCTGAGTAAAAATATACTTCAAGCTTTTGTGATCGGTGAAGATCTTCACTTTCTCACTCAGCAAGAAGTGCCTCCAAATCTTGAGCGTAAACACGACAGCAGCCAACTCCTAGTCGTGCGTCGGGTAATTCTTCTCATGAGTCTTGAGCTGACGCGAAGCATATGCCATAACATGCCCGTGCTGATGCAACACACAACCGAGACCCTTGCCAGAAGCATCACAAAAAATCTCAAATCCACCGCTGCGATCAGGCACAACAAGAATATGGGCAGTCGTCAATCTCTCCCTCAGAACACCGAAGGCATTCTCACAATCACCCGACCAAACAAAAGGTACATCCTTCCGCGTCAATCTGGTCATCGGCTCAGCAATACGAGAAAAGTCCTTAATGAAGCACCGATAGTAACCAGCAAGCCCAAGGAAACTCCGGATCTCAGACGCTGACTGCGGAACAGGCCACTCCCGAATAGCCTTAACCTTCTCGGGATCCACTGAAATACCATCTCCAGTCACCACATGCCCGAGAAAAGCAACCCTGTCCAACCAAAACTCGCACTTCGAAAACTTAGCATACAACCGATGCTTCCTCAAAATCTCCAATACCGTCCTCAAGTGCGAGGCATGCTCTTCCTTCGACTTAGAATAGATCAGAATATCGTCGATAAAGATAACGACAAACTTATCTAAAAAGTCATAGAAGATCAGATTCATCAGATTCATGAAAACTGCGGGCGCATTGGTTACACTGAAAGGCATAACCACAAACTCGTAGTATCCATACTTCGTCCTGAACGCTGTCTTCGGAACATCATCCTTCTTCACCTTTAGTTGATGATAACCACTCCTCAGATCCAACTTCGAAAACACCCTCGATCCTCCAAGCTGATCAAAAATATCATCAATGCAAGGCAACGGGTATTTATTCTTGATGGTCACCGCATTCAGCTCCCGATAGTCCACGCACATGCGACGCGAACCATCCTTCTTCTTCACCAGCAGCACCGGTGCTCCCCACGGAGACACACTAGGATTGACATAACCCTTCTGCAAAAGCTCATCCAGCTGCTTTCGCAATTTCTCCAACTCAGCGGGAGCCATACGATATGGTGCCTTCGAAATCGGCTGCGCTCCCGGAATAAGATCAATCGAAAACTCGAGAGCTCGATCGGGTGGCAGCCCAGACATCTCCTCGGGGAAGACGTCATCAAAGTCCCGCACCACAGCTGGCCTCTCCAGCTCCATCTGCATAGCCACAAACTCCACCGGCCTGGCCCGAAACCTGACCGGACCAATCGAACTGCTACCCCGACTGAACTCAAATACTGGATGTCCGGGAATCTCGAACACCACCTTCTTCCTCCGACAGTTGATCGTAGCATAGAAGCTCGCTACCCAATCCATCCCAAGGACCGCATCATAGTTGATGATGTCGTGGACGATGAAATCAGCGTAAAGCTCGTGTCCACAAACCACCAACGGGCAAGAATTGCAACCAAGATGCACCGAGACCATGCCATTTCATGTGACGATATTCCAACTCTTGGAAAGAGGGGACGTCAACAAGGAATGCTTCTACACGAAGCTCCGAGAAATAATGCACATCGATGCACCTGAGTCAAAGAGGACTCGTGCAGGAAATGTGCACACCAAAATCACACCTACCAACAGTCTAACAATCAAGCCCTAGTCTAGCAAACAATCATATGCAAGTAACCAAACATAATCTAACAATCAAAACTAGCTAGGAAAGGAACAACTAAATTGAGGATTACCTGCGATAACCTCATCCACAGCCTCGCTCTCCACAGCGGTCATCAGAAAAGCCTGCCTCCTCGGCGGAAAAGCCTGCTGAAAAGCCTGCCTCTGTGGAACAAGAGCTTCTCCACGTCCAGCAGGAACAGACGCTCTCTGCTGCAACGGCTGTGCTGCAACAGGTGCCCTCCAAGGCTGCTTGATACTCGGACAATCCTTCAGAGAATGTGAAGCATCACCACAACCCAAACAATGACCCAAGAGCCTCCGGCACTGGTCCTTCACATGACCCGGCTTGCCACAATGATTGCAAGTCTTCAGAACAGGCCCACCTGGCCTCTTGAACTGCACCGGCTGATTAGGCTTGAAACCAGGCCTAACCACCGCCCTGGCCTGCTCCATAGGCATCTTCCCAGCACCAGAAACATGTCCTCTCCTCTGGCTCAGGTTCAGCTCCTGCCTCCTCGCAGCTACCAGAACCTTCTGATAAGAGTCCAGATCAGAGGAAGACATGAAACTCTGAAGCTCCAAAGCAAGTCCCTGCAGGAACCTCTGAGCCCTCTCATCTGCATCCTGCACCATCTTCGGTGTGAACCGACTCAGCCTGGTGAACTCTTGGTGGTACTGGTCCACCGTTAAGCTCCCTTGCTTCAGCTCAATAAAGCGCTGCAGCATCTCCTTCCTAGCAGCCTTCGAAAAGAACTCCTCATCAAACATGGACTTAAAAGTATCCCAAGCTATCGGCTCCACCAGCATCTTCTCTTCCGCATCCCACCAGTTCCGAGCATTATCCTTGAGTTGCCTCTTCGCCAGATCAACCCATCCAGCCAGGCTGATCTTTGCCAACTTCAAGTTATCCTCAATGTTCTGAATCCACTCATCGGCAGCTAGAGGACCCTCAGACCCATCAAAATAAGCAGGAGCCAGCTCCCGAAATTGCTGCGCTCCCGGCTCGGAGCGAGGGGCATCCTGGATTGCCTGACCAGCTCGAACAACTGGAGCATTCTGGACTTGCAGGAGCACGCCCTGCTGCACCTGGATCATCTGAAGCATCATCCGCATCATCTCCCCATTGGTGGGCTCCCGCTCATGCTCCTCATCACGAGGGGGCACACTACCACCACCACGAGTAAATCGCCTTCCTACCATCTAATGACATAGAAAACGAAACAATTAGACTCATTGCTTATGACTCGGATGTCGAACTTAGTTTATTGGACGTTCTAATGTTATTATCGTTATTCGGATATTCACAGTTACAGAAGAGGGACATACATGGGCCACCAACAAAACCTGTCACGCCCCGCTTCCCTAAAATGGAGGCGAGACGTGAGAAGGTCCGCACAGACGTGGAGCTGTGAAGCCACACGCCTGATAAGCGTCAATAAATTAAATGCAGGTCCCTGTAACCACGAACAGAACAAAGATAATAACACAAGAGAGACAGAAATAAAATCTCAAATCTCAGAATTGTCCAACATTAAAATTAAGTTCAACATCCAGAAAAGCCACCAGGCTAAAGGAAAGAGTCTAAAGGCCCAGAACAAGGCCAACAAAACGACAACAAAAGCAGTCTAAAATAAAAGGGAAAGCTCAACAAAGACACTAAGACTGGTCCCCGGTGTCCACGTACTCTTCCTCAGCAAACGCGGGTCCTGACTCGACGTCAGCAAACACCACGTCCTCACCAACGAACTCTGGCTCAGGATCTAATATGTGTCACCCAAAAGAGAGAGGGGCACATGTCAGCAAGTCTAAAAGACTTGGGCAAGGAAACTGAAAGTAAACTAACAACCTAACAGTTCAAGTAGGATGCAATGACATGACATTTAAGTATGATGCAACAGTTACAAAGGACAAGAAAGGACAAGCACGCACGATGTAGCAAAGCTACCAAATCACTAATTCACGAATAACATATCACAATTTTCACTTATCACGAATCACTTATAACGATTTTCACTTTGTGCTCAGAGTTTCCGTCTTTTGGCTAGAGTGGCTGATCGGGCCAACTCCTAAGCTCAAGCGACCGTTTAACCCTACCCCTCCACGTGTATCGAGCGTTAGGATTAGCAACACACTATGATCGCTTCTGGATCACGAGCCAGGAAGTGTATTTGGCATAGGGGTGCACCTTGCCTCAAGTCACGATGGAGGAGTCAAAATCCTACTCGCCGTAGCTTACATTTTAAAGTAGCGTATGCTACACAAACACGATGAACAAGCAAGTATGAAATGGCATGAACAGATATTCGCGTACCGTTAATTGAAATTAAACATGACATGCAAGCATGATGAAGGTGACGGATCCAGCTTCGTTGTCAAACTAGATCAAGGGCATCTAGGCAGCTATCCTTTCACTGCCTAGTCTCTTTTACGCTAAAACAAGGAAATGGCCTAGAACATGGCCTAAAACCCTAAGTGGCAAGTTTCACTTGCCTAGCACCGAGGATGACGATCACGAAGGTTCATCTCACGGACGCTAATCTACGGGGAAGTCACTGCTTGGAGAAACAATCATCAAAAGAACATCCATTTTAATTAGGGTTTTACAAAAACACAAATGGGTTAAGAGAACATTATAGGATCGAGTTATTACCGAATCGTTAGCGGAAGAATGATGCCGAGGAAGCACGGTGTCGGAAGAACGATCCGGGAACCTACGGTTCAGATCTGGAAATGGGGAGAAAATCTGGAGAAATGAGATTTTGGGGGTTTTGGGGGTTTTCCGGCGGCCTAGAGGTGATGGCCGGCCTAAATGGAGAGGGGGAGAGGCTCTTGATGAAGGAGGAAGGCTAGGGGAAGATGGATGATGATTTGGGGAAGAAGGAGGCTCAGGAGAAATGAAGGAAGAAAGAAAAACGTTTGGGGGGGTTAAATAGGAAATGTCGGCGGCTGGGCAAACCCTAGGTTTACGACAGCGATTAGTCGGTCAAAGAAGGGTTGTTGACCGACTAGTTAAACAATTAGTCGGTCGGTCGACCAACTATGACCGACTAAAATCAAGCATCGAAAAAGAGAATAAATCTGGGTAGTGAATTAGTCGGTCTGTGAAGGCCCGTCGACCGACTAGTTTGCAACCTAGTTGGTCGGTGAGTGTTCATAAACCGACTAACGATAAACAATAACTCAGGTGAAATTTATCAAAGGAACTAGTCGGTTTGAGTAGAGTTGCCGACCGACTAGATCTCAATCTAGTCGGTTGGTTCCCCTTCTTGAACCAACTAAAGTACACTAAAAGTGTCGAATTGAAGCGTGAAGTTCTGGGAAGATTCTTATGGCTTCTAGGATCACTCTAACTCTAAAATATGAGCGATATGAAGCTCGTCACGAGTGACTTACTCCAAAACTCAATGATCTAAGGAAGAAGCTAGAAAATCACAACGAAACGAACGAGAACGAAAGCTACTGAGATGGAAAACCACACTTAGGGAGAAAATCCGCCAAAACACACATATAATATAGATAATCCAAATACATGAGAAACCCGTCGTTACAATAATCGTGCGCCTTGAAGGCGGAATAGTGAATTCGTGATGTCGTGTGAGTCGACTAGGCTGGCTCGTGTTCGAGCACAAAATTGGGATGGGGTTAGGGTTGAGTGGACACTAGGCATATGAAAGGGTCCTCTCTTCAAGAGCACCACCCGCATGCGATGGGTTAGCGTCAATCACGGTAAGCCCCATGAGAAGAACGACTTACTCATCACGTCCTAAAGGCGAGAACCCTATGATAGATGTGAACTATTGACATGAATCTTGAAATGCTAACGTGATCTCAGTAACTAGACATGCTAACTAACCCAAGAAAACTTACTTGTACTTCTTGGAAACTGTTTAGAACTGTATATTAGGAATGTCTACTTCCGTTTCATTACAATTGTCCTATTAAACTTATTGCCATCATCTCATTTAATGTCTCTTAAATTCATATCGTTTGTATACTTGTCTTGGGTTGCTAACTCTTTCTTGCAGACCCCTTGCTGACATACATTCATATTTTTGGATGTGTGTCAGATTCTGAGCTTGAGTACCCAGAGGATCCATACGTGACATCTGACTTAGAGAGCCAGAGTTCGCCGTAGACGCCGAGCCCCTCCCCGCAGAGGACTAGTAGACTCGTGCCGTTGCTGCCTTTTAGTTTACCTGCAGACCTTATTGTTATTGTTTTGTGTACTTTCCTTTTGGTGCTACTTTAGCCCTGCTGTGGCTTGTCGTTTAATTTCGTGTATGGACTTAATATTTCTGGATGTGGCTTTTATCTCCTTGAATGTTTTCTGATTGTTCTGAATGCAAATGCAAGGACCTCCTCTGTGTTTTTATCACAGACGCTTATTGGACTCGGGCTTCACCGCTCCAGTCCAAGCGGACAGCGTAACGTTCTCGCTTCCGGTGTTTTTGGAAAGCGGGGCGTTATACTATGATGACAACAAATGCTTCCTATGTAAGTGTCACGCCCCGCTTCCCAAAACGACGGAAGCGAAACGTGACAAGGCCCGCTTAGGCCGGAGCTGTGAAGCTCGGACCCAATAAGCATCTGTAGGGGTACCTTTTTAAAACTTGCAGGTTCTTGCATTTATAAAGTTCGAAACAACAGAAAGTATAGAAAGAAAGTTGCATTCATTAATATAATTAATATCCAGCGAGTACAAAAGTCTAAAGAGAGGAAAGCCTAAGTATGGCTACAAACTATCGAAAGAGCAAACTAAAAGTAGTAACCTCTGAAGGTGGCGACCGAAAAGTCCTCAAGGTCTGGTCCTCGTCAGCATGTACTCTATGTTGACATCCTCGGGCTCCACGTACTCCGGTAAGTCTGCCTCGTCCACGATCTCTGGCTCGACACCTGACGTACAGCACCCAAAAAGAAGGAACTGTACGTCAGGTAAAGTCTACAAAAAGGGGTTAGCCTCTACTGCAAGTGTACTGAACTATTAGACAACAGTTTACTGGTTGATTAGCATGCTGGGGTTATAACAGAGTATCAAAAGGAAGTAAACGCAGTAGGAAAGTAAAGCGTAGCAAGCAGTAGTCGTAGCGTATGCTACCAACCACGGGACTATCCTAAAGATGACAGGACAAGACGGAACTAGACAAGACAAGACGGACAGGACACGTGAGACACGAAGGGTTCACGCCTTACGGTTCGAGGGGGATCAGACCCCCTCCCCGTGCGCACGCTCAACCCTACCCCCAAACCCAAGAACTCAGGACAAGAAGTACAGAGATCACTTCCGCTAGGGAAGCACCTAAAATGCCCGCGGGCTTTTTGTATCATGGAGGTCACTTCCGCTCGGGAAGCTTCTGAAACGGCCGAAGGCTTTTTGTATCACGGAGATCACTTACGCTCGAGAAGCATCTGAAACGCCCGAAGGCTTTTTGTGTAACAGGGACATGACATGACCAGTGTACGGGAGATGTTATTCTAGGGTGTCCACACGCACGCACACACAAGATAATCCTACGGTGTCAGAAGTTTGTTGTTTGTCGGGCTTAGACTTCGTCGTCAAATCTAAGTCGTTAGGGCGATCCGGACGCTATCATTTCATGTCCGGTTCTATACACTCACAGTCTAACAGTTCTAACAATTTAAGACCAAGACGCGGTCAAAACGCAAGTGGGTACACTTGCCTGTGATGGCGAGTGTGACGTCGGTCCGGGACGTCTCGTCCAGTCGTCGCGTCCGCGGTAGTCTGTCTGAAACAGTGTCACGGCGACGGAGTCAGGTCGCGTTTTTCAATAAATCCTATTTCGGTTGTTTCTAGATTATCGGGACTACCCAAATCGTCAGAGTCACGTTTTGGTGTTCTTGTCATCATAGATCGACCACTACCCTATATGCACAGAAAATTGTCTGACGGTCGATTTGCTACAGTAAGCATCGTTTTACTGGAGCGAAAAAGTAAATTTAATTGTAGTTGTCCAGTTTTAGTTTAGGGTTCAGTTTTGCTAAGGGTGGGTTATGCTACGAGTTAGGGGGAACCACCCTGGTGTGAGGAACGCACACTAATCTGGCGTCGGGTCTGGAAAACGGTGGCAGTGCTCATGTCCCCGACTACGGGTAGCACAGTAAAGGTCGTCTCAGGATCGCCTCAGGATCGTAACGGCTGCGGGTAGCGCAGCTGAGATGTCACAGCTACGGGACGTCTTTGTGTGGCGTCTCGGCTACGGTAGCGTAGCCGGGAACATTCTGATGGCGGACTGGAAGTACGGCCAGTGAGCAAGATCAGTTCGTCGGCAACACAATGCGCACGTCCAACACCACGACAAACAGCGTCGAGGAGTCGCGGGACAGCGAGCAAAGGGGAAACAGCAGCCACGGAGCCAAAACAGCGAGCACGGAAGCATGCACGGAAGCGTACGGTGACACGGAAAAAGTGGCAGCGACGGGAAGACCAAGTCAGCGAGCGAGGGGGGTGATTGGAACCTAAAACAGTGAGGGGGAGGCGTGACAGCGGTCTTGAAATGTCAGGGACGACGCCAAGGCCGCGCGGCAAGGAGGTGAAGCCCCGGCGACTAGTATTCCCTCTAGCGGTCTGCAAACGACGGGGAGAGGAGTTCATGGTGGTCAAATTGCCATCTCCGACATGTTGACAGGGGTTCTGGTGGTCAGAGGGGTGACCGCGAGGCGTCCGGCGGCGGAGATGCGGCGGCGCGCGCTATGGATGCGAGAGGTAGGCACGGCGAACGCTGGAAGAGCGTTGCGCGGCGGGGAGTGCAGCAGGCGGTCGGCGCTGGAAGAGCAGCAGGTGGCGGGTGGCTCGGTCATGGCGGCAGCACGGGAATTCACAACAGCGGTTAATGGCGCTTGCGTGGGGATCGGGATCAGCGGCGCTCGGGGCTGCGCAGCAGGCGCTGACGTGGCTATGTGATGTGGATCGCGGCGACGCTCGCTTGGTCACCGGCGGGGGGTGTTTGGGCGTCGCGAGCGGCCGCGGTGGGGTTGCAGGGTAGACGGTCGGCGTGAGGGCGAAGGCGGCTACGGGCGGGGCTTGGCCGTCGGCGGGTGATGAATCGAGCGGAAGGAGAGAGAGGGAGAGAGATCATGGGGGGTTGTGATTAGGGCCGGTGGCTGAGAGCTATAACCCTAGATGCTGAAACGTGATAGGGGGGTTTTAGATTAGGGTTAGGGTTAAGATTAGGGTTATTATTAATAATAATAAAATTTGATAAATAACCCTAGGATTATAGAAAAAGAGGGGAGATATATTGTTAGAGGGTGTAGAAAGAGGGGAAAAACTAGGGGAGAATAGAAGAAGCAGTTTAGGGAAGATATTAATGAAAATATTTAGGGATGAAAACAGATTTGGCTATCAAATTCGAAATTTGAACTGATTGGGGAGATCGACGGTCGAGGTTTATCCAGGTGATATCTCTCAATCCGGGCGTTAGAAAAATAATCCGAAAATACCGAAACGATCGTGGAGACGAGACGCACAGATCTACGAAGCCTGATCGTGCTTAACGTCTACCAAGAATTAATGTAAATTTGGGAACGGCGTTTTGAGTCAAATGACTAAAACGCCCCTATCATTCAAAATCGTTTTGCGAGAAAACGAGCCGTGAAAAGACGTTCCCAATAATTACTATAAAATTCTACACCCCAAAACGATCGCAACGGCATATCACATCGCATATGCCGGTGCTCAGAAATAGCCAAATAAAATACGTGCACGATAAAGCACGTGCACGCAGAAAAAATCATAAGGTCGGAAAGCGACTGTTACATTCTACCCACCTTAGAAATGATTCCGCCCTCGGAATCACTTATACTAATAATACTACTATATATCTAATCTCATACCCGAAACTCTCATATCTACACATGTAGATCGCTAATCCTATAACTTTAAACGATGTTCCTCAAATATTCCATCATAACCCGTCTTTTCACTGAATAATGCCACGACTAATCTCATATCCTAACACTTAACTATAGATCCATCACTGCTGTTCAAATTTCCAACCCCAAGTTCTCATAACAGCATAATAGTCATCTCCTCATACCATACCACTCCATTAAACATCATCGCTCCATAACATCTTTAAATTTCTCAATCTCTTCCCAATATTAATCAGTCGCTAAAATTATGTTCTAGTCGATCACCAATCCAAGATGAACTTTGTCTATCTTATTACACCTTTCACAAATCAACAATCGCCGTGTCCTAATACATTCCTTGTCATATCTTCCCATAAATTTATCCGCCAAATAATTGAACTATCAAAATCACATCTTATCCTACTCACTATAACCAATCCCAACCAATATTAAGTCCGCCTACCTAACCATCCATTCATCTCAACACGTCGTGTTATTCCCAATGTCTTCTCACGTTAACTTAATAATCGTGTCTTGATGCTTCAAATGTTTTCATCATTTCATGGTCACTCTAACTCATACCATACCTTTTATAGCTACTCCTATCTACCACTCGTTCAAGTTTCAGATCGATTAAGTACTCATCTTTCTATACATAATTTCATCCAATCAGAGTTCTTTTCATCCGGAAGAAATCTAATCTAATATCTTTGTGTTCAAAATCAACCAATCACCGCTACAGTATATCTCATCTCACTCTATGCCTACCCGCGACATAATTCTATAACCATAATAGCTAGTACTAATAATATCATAACAATCCAAAAAGATAACACTCCCGAAGAAAGAAGTTTAAGGCCAAGGACAGATTTTAAAACATTTGGAAAAATGTGTAGGGTTGAGATATTGGATGAGGAAAAATAGGTGCGTTGTGAACTTGTGTGCTTGTTTCAAAACTTTAAAGATTTGATTTAAAGAAAACAATTAGGTTTTGAAACATATATAATCAACAAAATAAGCTAAACTATACTACGGAAGACTAGGTCTAAGGAATTCACCTGCTATGACGTTATCCACACAAATATGAATACCATCATTCAGACAACTCCATATGTATGTCATGGACCACACTGTGTATGCATACAAGACACAAGAGACAATCATCAAGATCCTAAAGGTAACACACTTATATAGGTCTACACACTATACCTGTCACGACCCGCTTCCCTAAAATAGAGGCGAGGCGTAACGAGGCCCGCTCAGGCTTGGAGTTGCGAAGCTCCAGCCTGTAAAGCGTCTGGAATAACACACAGGTCCCTGTAATGTGACACGGAACAAAGATACAATAATAGAAATAGAGGCAAATAAAAGTTATTATTCATCTCAAGTCCAGATAATATTCAACAACCGCAGAAATGCCACCAGGCAAACAAAAAGAGTTCAAAAGAAAAGGCCCAGCATGGCCAACAAGAATCTAACAACAAACGGTGCTACTCACCGACAAACAACAACAACTAAAGAAGGGTCTGCAAAGGAACACTAGGACTGGTTACCGGTGTCCTCGTACTCCACGTCAGCAACAGAATCAGGCACAAACCCCACAAACTCCTCCCCCTCAATAGCAATCTCTGGCTCAGCAACTAACATGCGACACCCAAAGAGAAGGAGCACATGTCAGCAAGTCTACAATACTTGTGCAAGGAAACTAAAGGAAGTAAAAACAACCTAGCAGTTCTAGAGTATGGTATAACATGACATGTTATGCAAGGAGAGCAGCAAGTAAAGTAAACAGCAGTTTATGACATGGCAGGATTTAAAGCATGGCAGGTAAAACATGGCATGGAACGTTTAACATGGCATGGAACAATTTAATATTCACAAGGACAAGTACAAGTATGTAAGCACGTCATGCACAGAGATTCTGCCCTTTGGCTAGAGTGGCTGTACGGGCCAACTCTTACGCTCAAGTGACCGTTTATCCCTACCCCTCCACGTGTATCGAGCCAGGGCTTTACCCGCGAACATGGAATGCTCGCTTTTGGATCACAAGCCAGGAAGTGTTTTTAACAAGGATGGCGTAGGGTTATGCCCGCATAACGGGTGCCTAGCCGGTAACACAGGAACACGGATTTGTTCAAGGATTTGTAGCGTGTGCTACGATGCAACATGCAAACAGATGACATGTAAAATGGATGCACATGACAAATATTCGAATAGAAATTGCGTACCGTTAAGGAAAAGTAAACATGACAGGCAAATGTATGACATGGTATGACAAGGGCAATTCTAGCTTCGTTGTCAAGCTAGAATTTGAATTTACGCCTAGACCGCTATCATTTCACGGTCTAGTCTCTTTCACGCTAAAACAAAGTAATGGCCTAAAACATGGCCTAAAACTAGGTTGGCAAGTTTCACTTGCCTGATTCCAGGATTGTTGCTCGATGAGAGTTCGTCTCAAAAATCGCTACTCTACAGAAATTAGGGTTTGCTGTTTTGGCAAAACAGAAAATTAGAATCAAGATCTAATCCATATTTTTGTATTGGAATCCTATAACATCTAGTAATCAATTTTTATTAGGTTTTCTAAATTACGGTGAAGGTTATGGGGAGATTAAAGGTAGGTCTACTAACCGTATTTGTAGCGGAAGAATGACGATCACGATGCCTATGAACTGCAGGTAGAAGAAGATCTCGACGATCTCCGGGTTGACGTCGCCAAACCGAGCTTAGCACGACAACGGAAGAGCGATCCGAGGGAGAAGTTGCGGCTGAAAGGATCTCTTGCGGCTGATCTAAAATGGATCTGGAGAATGGGGAATATAGGGCAAATCTGGAGCAAAAGAGGGGTTTGGAGTTTTTGGAGATCGGCCGGCGGCTTGCGGGGTGATCGCCGGCGCAATAGATGGTGAGATAGGGCTCGGGAGGAAGAGGGATGGCAAGAGAATGATTGGGGGATGATTGGGGAAGAAGATGGGCTAAGAAAAGTGAAGAAAGAATTAGGAATGTCTAGGGTTTAAATAGAAAGAATTAGCTGTGGCTACGACTTAACCTAGGTTTACTGGGCAAACTAGTCGGTCAGTGAAGAGTGGTCGACCGACTAGTTTGGGATCTAGTCGGTCGGTCGCCCAACTGACACCGACTAAAATCAAACAGTGAACAGGGTTGGTACAGGGAAGGCATAATTAGTCGGTCTGTGAAGACCCGTCGACCGACTAGTTTGGGATCTAGTCGGTCGGTGAACGTTCATGAACCGACTAAAGGTCGAATAAGATAGATAATGAGTACTGACAGTTAGTCGGTCTGAGAAGACACTCTAACCGACTAGTTTCTCAACTAGTCGATCGATAGTTGTTCTTTGACCGACTAACTGTAAATAGTAACTCAACCGATAAAAAGGTAATCTGTACAAGTCGGTCTGAGAACAAGTCTTGACCGCCTAGTTTCACAACTAGTCGATCGATGAATGTGCTTAGACCGACTAATTGTAAACAGTAACTCAATCGAAATTTACTGAGAAGAACTAGCCGGTCTGAGAAGTGTTGTCGACCGACTAGATTGCAATCTAGTCGGTTGGCTCTCCTTCATGAACCAACTAAGATGCACGAAAAGTGCCGATTCGAAGCGCGAAGCTTCTGGAAGATTCCTATGGCCTCTAGGATCACTCTATCTCTAAGATAAGGACACTATGAAGCTCCACATAAGAACGTCTGACAGGAAAAAGCACACAAGGAGAAAACACCCAATATTATTCATATAATAGTCATTACAAAAACCGATCGTTACATCCTCCCCACCTTAAGAAAAATTCCGCCCTCGGAATTTCCTAACACTCACGTGTCAGTGAACAAAAGTGGGTAACTCTCTCTCATCTCATCTTCTCTCTCCCAAGTAGACTCTCCTGGCGAGCCGTGTCGCCACATCACCCTAACAAGATCGACGGTCTTGTTCCGAAGTGACTTCTGACGCCTGTTCAAAATCTGCACTGGCTGCTGGTCATACGTCAGATCGGGGCGAACGGTGATCTCCAAGAAGTCCACAGCATGAGATGGATCGCTAACGTATCGACGAAACTGCGACACATGGAAGACATCGTGAACTCCTTCCAGAGATGGCGGCAAGGCTAAGTGGTAGGCCACCTCGCCAACTTTCTCCATAATGTCAAATGGTCCAATGTATCTCGGGCTCAGCTTCCCTCGTTTTCCAAAGCGAATCACTCCTCGATTCGGGGAAATCTTCAGGAACACATGATCACCCGGCTGAAACTCCAACGGGCACCGCTTAGCATCAGCCCAATGCTTGAAACGGTCCTGAGCAATCCTCAGTCTCTCCCGTATGTTCCTCACAACATCCACATCCTCCACGCATGGAGGGTAGAGAATCAATATTCATAGCCAAATACATCATCAATACATCAAAATACGAGCTAAATACGCCAAATACAAGGTAAAGTTTAGAATTTTATCACCAATTCTCTCCAATTGAACCCCAAACTCCTTCAGATAGTAGATCTAGCCTCTGTCCCCAGGGCCTCCAAATTTGGTGGCGAAATACTGCTCCTAGAGCCCCCAATTCGCCAGAATACCCCCAAAACACCAAGAATACGCTTAAATAATAGCATTGCGGGTTTTTGGGGGTTTATCGGGTCCAAACCCGCATCTGTTTCACACTTCAACCCGATCCGCAACCGCATCAAACCGTAGCCGTCGGATTCGAGCGGGATTAAACGTGGATAAGCCACGTGTGCTACAAGATCTGTGTCCCGCCCACTCTTTGACTCTCACTCGGGACGCGTCGCCGCCTCTGAGTTCGAATGCGGGAGTGACGATGGCCATTGGATGAAGGCGGGGACCGTCGAGATGCTGACATGTCACCCCTGTAGCTCACGTACTCACTCCGCTTTCAAATTCGAGCGGATCGTGTTCCTGGCCGTTCGATCTCGATCGAACGGTCCTATAAGTCCAGTCGCCCGCTCTTTCGCCTGTGCTCGAGGGCCGTCAGATCAGCATCCGACGGTTGAGATTTTGCCGTGTAGCTCACTTGCTGATGTCGTTGGATGCAGGCAGGAGAGCGCAGATGGCCGCCACGTCATGCGCCAAGATT
The DNA here is from genome assembly GCA_030789695.1 of Scilla litardierei. Lineage (NCBI taxonomy): Eukaryota > Viridiplantae > Streptophyta > Magnoliopsida > Asparagales > Asparagaceae > Scilla > Scilla litardierei. The sequence continues at coordinate 66,825,751 of CM061132.1, forward strand.
CGTGCGTATTTCTTTATTTTATTGGTATTCTGCATTCAAAAATTCATAGTAATTAGCACAGATCTCAAAAAAATACAAATAAATAGTCGTTGGAATCATGAGATCGAGACCAAGCTATAAAAAATATAAAAAGTGCAGAAATACTCAGTTAATTTCTGTTTTGTGCTCAAATAAGGTGATTTCTCTAATAAATGATGATGTGCAAAATACGAACGTATTAGAGAACAATTAAGCATCATATAAGCACAAAATAGGCCTAAATGGGGGGTTAAATATGCAATATTCACTCCGAATCACCCACGCCCATCGTCATCACTTGTCGTGCGTATGCCTTTCTGGCTGATGACGACCCACCACCCGAGGATGGCCACCGCATATCATATCTATGCGCATGACCGCTCTAAGCTGGTGAGGGACGTCTTGCTCGATATTCTGGGGCTAGTTCGACCACCGCACTCTCAGGGTTGCTCTTTCATCGCGAACCGGTCTCCTTCCATCGACGAATCCTTAGAGATGGTCCTCCTAAATCAGCTGTTCGATATCCCTCTTCAGAGTGAAGCATTCATCGGTATCATGACCGTGATCACAGTGACATCGACATAGGGATGAGAATGGCCATGCCCAAAGCCCGATTGGGCTTTCATTTGGGCATGCCACATCATCATTCCTACTCACCCCTTCACTAATTTTTCTAGAATTAGTGAAGGGGTGAGTAGGAATGATGATGTGGCATGCCCAAATGAAAGCCCAATCGGGCTTTAGGCATGCCCATTCTCATCCCTACATCGACAGTATTTCTGTATATTCCTCACAGCTGGGTTCGTCCTCATCTCCTGAGGCTGGTCTCGGAGAAGTTCAGCTCTCATCGCTATGGCCAACACTTCAACTATGGGGGCGTTGAGCTACATGTATTAGGCCTGTTGCTGACCGCCGGTGGGGGCTCTCTAGGTGCGACGAACCCACGCACTGGTCCGGGGTGATCTTGCAGTCGACGACCTACATGGTTGCGCCTTTGGTTGTCCAGTTGGTCGCGCTCTCCAGGGCGGTCTTCTTGCTTTGATCGAAAATCAGGCCGCCGCTCGTTGCGGGATGTCCCGACCAGGGCAACCACCTTCTTTACTCCCAGAGCATCCTCGCTCAGCATGAACCTTTCTGCCCGGGTGACGAGTGCATCCAGATTGGTGGATGGATCTTGAAGGAGCAACTTGTGCAGGCTCGGGTTGGTTAGCCCTTTTTTGAAGGACGCCATGGTGAGCTTATCTACGCAGCATGCCATGTCAAGTCTTTCTTCCTGGAAACGATGTAAATACTTTCGGATCGTTTCCTTTTCTTTCTGGACTATCGAAAATAGATAGACCGCAGGTTTCTTCCTTCTCTGTCCCACCCTGAACTGCTGGCAGAACTTGTGGGATAGGTCGTCGAAGAATTCGACGGGGCGGGTGGGTAGGTCGTTGTACCACTCTAATGCCGACATTTTTAGAGACATTTGGAAGCCTCGGTATAGGAGTGCATCATCTGCACATTGAATCTCCATTACCCCTCTATATTGCTGCACATGTTCGATGGGATCACATGTACCATCATACAGTTCAAGCTGAGGAAGCTTGAACCTACGAGGTATTAGGGCTGCAGTCACCCGTCTGGCCAGGGGGTTAGCTGATCTGGGTAGGGGGCACATGGGCGATCTTTGAGGGTGCATATGCGATCTTTAGGAGTCGATATGGCTGCCTTGACTGCCTCGCCAATCATTGGAGCCACCAAACGAGCCACCTCGATGCTCAGTGTAGTCCCTTTCCCGCCTCGGGGGAGTCCTACTCCGGTCGTGGCTTCGCAGTCGACGATCATCGCTCCTAGGATATTGGCGGGCAGACAAGTGGATGCTCCCTCTGAGCAGCAAGATATGCACCGACGTGGGCTATGTGGGTGCCATCGGTTTAGGGTTGATGCCTCTGGGATCCTACGGCTCTCCTTCCGGAGCCTTTCTCGTGCGACGATGATGAATCGCAGTTGTCAACGCACAATTTCTTCTTCTACCTGTATTTATTGAGCGGCAGTTTCTGCCTCCTCGGTAAGCTACCTTAGTTGAACATCAGCTTCTTTATCAAGGTGCCTCTGATGAAAGGCCTCCATCTCCGCATCGAGGCTATCTCTTTTTTGAGCCCCCTCTCCCGGACGGTTGCTTCTGCTTCGATCTGAGGATGAAGGCTACACCTCACATTCTGGTGTCTAGGGGAACGGTGGATGTCTCGGCCCTGCATGCATCCCAATCATTCATCATCTTTGTAAAGGCTTTAAAGCCTTGGTGGATAGCACGGGCCGAGGCATGAATAGCCTCTGGCGTCCCCTCAAGGGGTACATCTACCGAGGAAGTCCCTTCGAGAGGACGTGGCTCGTCCTCCATGGGATGTTTGCAACAATTAGGAATGGGATTGAGATGTATGAGATTAGACATGTGTGTGACCCTAAGTTCCCACAGACGGTGCCAATTGTTGCGGGGTAAATCCACTACATGCACATGTTAGAATTCCTGGACAATAAAGTCGGCATAGACAATGAAGTATGAAAATCTCCCAAACAATCGATGCCAAGAACAACATCAAAATGCGGTAGATCATGGATAATGAAGTTGGCATAGAGCTTGTGTCCACTGACCACCAATAGAATCGATCGGCATCCTAAATTAACTGTCACCACTCCGTTCCCTGTAGTGATATCCCAACACTTTGGAAGTGTGTGGGTAGGAATTGAGTGCTCTGTTACGAATCTCCAGGTTATGATACACATAGATGCACCGGAGTCGAACAAAGTTAGTGCCGGATAAGATGACACTAAGATGGTGCCTAAGATAAAGAGATAATAACTAAGGTCAACAAGGGTCACTAATCTAACTAGTAGGGTCATACAAACACATGCAAACAAATATGAACTATATTATAATAAGAAAGACTAGTTCAAAGATTTACCCGCAATGACGCCATCCACGTCCTCAGCCTCCACGGCTGTCATGGTATATGCTGGCCTCCGAGGTGGCACTGCTTGTCGATAAAACTGCTCATGTGGTACCAAAGGGGGGTCTACGAACAACAGCTCCTCTCTGAATAGGTGCAGGTGCTCCACGCTGCACCTGGGCTGGTGATCTGTCCACAGCATGGCAAAAGTTCGAGCAATCTTTAGCAATGTATGTGGCAGCTTTGCACACCAGACACAAACCCATCTTCCTCCTGCAATTGCTCTGCTGATGGCTTGCCACAGAAATGGCAAGGATCTCTGGCCTAGCCCTGTGCAGGTACTCCTGGCCTCTTAAAAGGCACGGTCTGATTGGACCTCATAGCAGGCCTAGCTGCTGGTATGTACTGCTCCATCGGTCCATTCCTCTACCAGCAGGAGGATCACCACAGTCTCATGATTCCTGGCTGTGTTCAGTACAACCTCTATAGTAGTCAAGTCTGCCGAAGTCATAGAAGCAGAATCTTGGGATGCAGCCCCTAGCGAAACTGATTATCTTCTTTCTTGACCATGTGCGGGGTGAAGCGGCTCAGCATCTTAAACTCTGCCTCATACTCATCCACTAACATACTCCCCTGTGTCAGATTCACAAACCGCTGCAAGAGCTCTCTCTTCGTAGCCTTAGGGAAGTATTTCACCTTGAACATGGATTTAAAAGTGCTCCACTCAACTGGCTTCTGTAGACGCTTCTCCTCTAAGCGCCACCAGTTCCTTGCGTTATCGATCAAATGCAGCTTTGCTGCTTCCACCTTGGTCCCCTCAGGTATCTTAGCAGCTATCAGTTTATCCTCAGTGCTCTGGATCCATTCGTCGACATCCAATGGTCCATTTCTTCTAGAAAAGGTCCTCGCCTACAGCTCATTGAACTGCTTCACTCTAGTTGCAGCTTGAGGCACCGGCGGTGGTGGCAGTGGTGGTGCAGCCTGAGCAGCACAGGCAGCCTGATGTGTTTGCTCAACCAACTGATGCTGAATATCCACCATCTCTCTCATGACGCCCAGAAATTGACGGAATTCACCACCTTGGCCTTCCATGTCACCGTCAGCTGAGGTCCCAGCTCGGGTATTGCGTAATTCCTGCCATCCTGTTGACAAGGAAAACCCAGTTTAGACGTTGCACATGTTAAACTAGATATTTAAATGAATGCGAGTACTTTTATCGTTCTGAAATTTCACATCGGACCTGCATGGGCCACCACAAAAACTTGTCATGCCTCGATTCCCATAATATGGGGGGCGAGGACGTGGCGAAGGTCTGCATGGGCTGGAGCTGTGAAGCTCGGACCCAATAAGCGTCTGTAGGGGTATACCAAATGAAGTACATGTTCTTGCATTTAAAGTTCAGAATAATAAAAGTACTTAAAGGAAACTGCATTCATTCATTCATAATAATAATCCAGCAAGTACAAGAAGTCTAAAAAGGAAAGCCTCGCATGGCTACAACTGAAAGAAAAGGAAACTACTGGTGCTACACACCCCACCTAAAACAGAAAACAAAAAAGGTGCTACGCACCCAACCAGAAAGCTGCAACTCCAAATCAGCACAAACAGAGAACTCTAGGACTGGTCCTCGTCCAGATCGTACTCCTAAACAACGTCCTCCTGGTCCAAGCCTGCAGGTACGATCTCCTCGTCTGCTACTTCGTCTCGGTACCTGACATACAAACACCCAAGAGAAAGGAGTTGTATGTCGGCAGAGTCTACAAGTAAAGGTAAGAAATCTCTGCTGCAAGGTGTATGTAATTAAAATACAGATATATAAATGGCATGTTATAAGATGCAGCATCATGACATTTTATAGTATGGTAGGAAAGTAAAAACTGTGCAGGAAAGTAAACATGACATGACAATGGCCGTAATATGTGCTACCAGCTATGTGACAAGACAAGACGAGACGTGTGTGTCAAGAGGGTTCACACCTTACAGATAGAGGGCAGCCAAACCCTCTAAACCGTGCGACTGCTCAACCCTGCCCCAAACCCGTGCACAAGATAAGACCAAACAAGGGATCACACTCTCTATCTTGGATAGTTTCCTATTCTTCGTAGGTTGTGTATTCCAGACAAGGGATCACTCTCTCTAACTTGGAGAGTGTCCTATTCCCCGCAGGTTGTATATTCCAGACAAGGGATCACTCTCTCTAACTTGGAGAGTGCCATATTCCCCGCAGGTTGTGTATAAATATTTCATGTATGATGTTATATGGCATGACGATAGTATTGTGTGTTCTTTTCATTCTAGGGGTTCCACATGCATAGACACACACATAGATAGTTCCTAGCATGATAGTTATAGCAGTTTATACCTAGACTTCGTCGTCAAGTCTAGGCTGTCGTGAGGGAGTACCAGATGCTATCATTTCACGTCTGGTTCTCTTGTTTAACAATTTACAATTTTAAAGAGGAAATGGCCTAACGTGGCCGTAAATACGCAAGTGAACACACTTGCCTGAAGTGGCGAGAAGTACGTCCGTCGAAAGCGTCTCGTCACGAATAGCGTGTCGGTTATGGTTTGCTGAAATAAATTTAAGGGGGACGGTGTCAGGTCCAGTTTTAGAAAGTCCTATTATGGTATGATTCTAAAATTGAACATGGCTATCCTGGCAGTCTCAAATCACGATTTCTTACGATCAAACTTATTCTAGTGTTCTCTACGACGATTCTATCATATGTGCAAAGTTAATATAGTCCGATCGTCGGCCCTAGTTGTTACAACAGTTTAATGGTACGTAAAAGTAAATTTATTGTTTAGTTGTCGATTTTTAATTAGGTTTCACTGACGTATGGTGTGGGTTACTACGAGCGAGGGGAACCAACCTAGTACGACAAACGTGCACGCGTCTGTCGTCGGATCTGGTGCTGGGTCTCGTCGTCTCTGGTTCCTCGACTGCAGGTAGAGCATTATAGAAAGTCGCCTCGAGATCATTTTGGCTGCGAGTAGCGCAGCGAAACGATGTCTACAGAGAGGGGCAGTGGCTACGTCGTCTTGCGACAGCAAAACAGCGAACAACAACAGCGGGCAGTAAAACGACAACAGCTGTAAGGCATGCGATAGATCTGGACGTCGGAAGGGATGACGGCCGCGACGTGGAGTGGGACAACAGTAAGGGAAGATGGGCACGACAGCCGTAGGGAAGGCAGCCGTCTGTTTGAGTAGGGGGTGGCTAGATGGCAGCTGGGGGGTGTGTTACATAGACAGTAGGGGGAGAGGAAACGCCGACTGCTAGGTCGGACTGGGTGGCCGAACTGGGTAGTTGATCGCACCCCGGATACACGTCCCGGGGGCGACAGTTGTAGTTTTACTGCAAGCACATGGTATAGCGACGAGCGGGTTATCGAACACACGGAGGACGAATGAAAGTGACTGCTTCGAACAACCTGGCTATTAAGAACGGAAAAGAGAGAATTTGCCTTTGGCGATCCTGTCACAATCGTCAGACAAAATATGGGGATATAAAATCAAATAAAGGACGCCTAGGGAATGTGGAATCCCCGCTACTCACCGTATCTCGTCAATGTGACTCATTGGCATCAACATCGCTAGGGTAGAATTTCGGATGAACTAGGTGCAACTGAATGTGAAACCTAGCTCACGCTCTCGCGCTGTTGCCGGTCTATAGCTATCCTAGGTTTGGGTCCAATCTCTTGCAAACCCTAGCCTAGGCAAGCTAGCATTAGGATCAACATCATCGTTCAATCGCGCCCCAAGCCCACTCTCGTGCAAACTCGGGCTGCGACCTAGGTTGGGATAGTTCCTACCCGTCCAATCTCTTGCAAACGGGTATCGGCACGAAATTGCAATCGAGAACCCTAGTATCGATCCAATCTCTTGCAAACCGATACTACGGAAACTCGATTCCAACCCAATTCGGATTTCTAGGGTTTCCTATCGAATTGGGATCCAATCTCTTGCAAATCCCAATCGGTATGAACTCCTAGCCATCCGTAATAAATCGATCCCAAACTAACCCTAATAGTAATTCTAGCAATATTTCTACCAAGTCATCAAAAATCTGAAATTGGGCTCGTAGGGTTCATCCCCACGCCCCAAGACATATAGACTACTCACAATTCATAGCACAAATACAAAAATAATCAATGGAATTAACAAGAGAATTCATCACAATATTCAAATAAGCAATAAAAATAGTATTTTTAAAGGAGAGAGAGACAAACCAATAGAGTTCTTCCAAGAATCCAACAACAATCAACTTTTCTCTCCTCTCCAATCACACGAATCAAAACCTAAAAGTTTAATCTAAAAAGCTGCAAAAAGTAAAGAGAAAAACTCTCCAACCTAGGGTAAAAACAGGGGTTAAATACCCCCCAAAATCGCCCAAAAAACTGTGACCAAAATGCCCCTGCGCAGCCTGAAAATCGCAATTTTCGCTACAGGCAGCGCGTCGCACTCGGCGGAGTGACAAAAGTCGCTCGGCTGAGTGACAAACCCTGAGAATTTCCAGTAAGTCTTGGTCTTCGGGGGTCTTCACTTCGGGGGCGTCTCGGCCGAGTGAGTTGTCGTCACTCGGCCGAAGGCTTCTTTGTACTCGGGCGGTCGGCATTTTCCACTCGGCCGAGTGGGTCTTCTGAAGCTCAGGCAGACGAAAAACAGTAAGTTGGCGATTTTTAATGGGCGTCGTCTGAGTGCCACTCGGGCGGACGGGGTCTCGTCACTCGGCCGATGTGGCTTCCGACGCTCGGCCGAATGCACACATAAAACGTGTCCGATCCGGTTGGCCGAGCGGTGTCTCGCTGGTCGGCCGAGTGACTCCTTCACTCGGCCAAGTGAGACACCAAAAATGCCCAAACAGCTTGTTTTTGCCTCCTCGTCGCTCCTGCGACGTTCTTTCTTCTTCCGCTCCTCTCCAATAGCAAAATACCCCTCGGGGAAGTCATCGGTGACACTCTGGAGTAGGCGTATCAGGGGATCACTCCAAATCGCTCCAAATCACCTGAAATACGACAAAAACAACAAATCGTGAAAAGCATCGCAATATTGTCGATAAATCGTGAAAAGCGTGATTTGAGCGATCTAAATGGCATGCAATCATGCGGAAAAAAGGTGTAAAATAAGGAGTGATCAAAATCCCCCAAGCTTACCTCTTACTCGTCCTCGAGAAAGATAAGTAAAAGGCGAACCCGGTGGATTCGGAAAACGAAAACGACGAAAAACGAAAAACGAAGAACGACGAAAAACGAGAAACGAAATAAAAACAAAGAAGAAAGAAGAAAGCGAAGAGGGAAGCTGCTAGATCATTTTCTCAGGACGTGGGTTTTGCTTACTCATATAGCATGCACTGAATGTAAAACACATGTCAAAGAGTTTTATTTCGATATCATAGTATAATGGTGCAAATAGAAATAGAAAACCCACGAATAACGATATAACATGAAAAACGGAATAATTTTAGAATTAACATCGTCTGAATCATTTAAAGCGGTATACAATATCGCAGATCACACACTTTTCAATTGAACGCTTTCTTAGAGGAGTATAAGAATATCACACAGTAGAATAGAAAGAATAGAAAAGTGTGGATTTCAAGAAATGAGTGCTAGGCATAGATTTCTGGATTTCGTAAAGCTAAAACGATCTTACCGAGTATAGAATATTACTTAGCCTAGGTTGTCGTGCAACGTCAAGTAGTCACTCTCTCACACATCATTGGATTCTCTCCCCAAAACTTATCTATAAGCGTGGTGGCACAAAAAACAATATTTACATCCCCATTTTTATGATGCCCCAAAAGTAATGAAAATAAATACAAAAAGAGAGAAGAAAGAGAGAACATGAGATGTGATCGTTTATTGAGATTTTTCTCTTTTCTTTTTCTTTTTCTTTTCTTTTTTCTCTTTTTTTTGAAATAGCATATATACAAAATGATCCCAACTCAAAGTGAAATAAGGATATACAAGAATTTTTTTTTCTTTTTCTTTCTTTGGTCTTGGGAAATTTGGAGCTAGGAATTAATAGCGGGGGAAATGCCATATAATAAAATCGCTAAGGGGAGATTCACCAATGATTTTAAAATAGAGAAATGATGTTCAAGATATGTGGAGAAAGAAATAAATATGTCTCTCAGTTCACTCTATAAGACGTGCACGACAACTTCAGCAGGGTAATCTAATCTACTCAGTTTCGATCACAAAAAAGCTAACTAATCCAGATTCATCATAGCTAACATCATTCAATCATCTTGAAGTGAAGTGTACAAATCATGCATACAGAAGTGATATAGGAAAAGAAAACGGTACTCCAGATATAAGCATTCAATGCGTGAATCTTGGTGTGTTTTCTGCGATAGCATACATATGAATATTCAGACTCAGCTAATAATAAAATTTCATCCATTTTCATACGGAAAAGGTGTGGGTTACTATCTCTAAGTGCAAGGCAAATCACAGCATATGATATCAGAAATAAAATCTAAGACATGACAAATATAGCATGCATATAGAGAAAGCTAACTCCACGTCATCATCATCATAGAAAAGTCATCTCTAGCATGAGATGAAAAAGAAATAAAGATAAAGAGGGAAAATGAAAATATTTACAATGCAGCACACAAAGAAAATAAGGAAAACGTGATGCGTGGTAAAAAGGAAAAAATGATGAAAATAAGTGCGAAAACGGAAAATGGCGTGAAAAAACTAAAAATAAAGGTGGTAAACAGAAAAGAACGTGAGAAATCACTCCCCCAAGCTAAAGTGCACAGTGTCCTCAATGTGCGAAGTGTGGCACACCGAGAGACAAGTAATGTGAGGGGAAGGTGAGGATGCATGCATGAGGAAAAATAAAAGAAACTAATGAAACGAAAAATATGATGCGGACATGATGCATGCAGATATAGGAGTGATACAGATATAGAGGTGTGACACCAAAAACTCTCCCTCTCTCCCAAAAAGATATATAAAGATATATAAAGGAAATGTGTATCCAAAAACAGTGAGGGGAGGGGGGGTGGCCAAAAATCAACAGGACCCAGCAGAGATGGGCAGCACAACGGCAAAAAGTATAAATGGCATCAAGGGTGCCTAAGAAGGTGGGGCTGCGCCGTCTCCGTCCTGAGGCGGAGGAGGAGGTGGTGGTGGCTGTGGGACAGGCTGCTGAGCGGGTGTGGGTGTGGGTGTGAGTGCAGGCTGGGTGTGTGTGGGAGTGGGGATGGGGGCCTGCTGGGTGGGTGTGGGTACGCGAGGGAGCCGCTCTAGGACCTGGGTGAGGCAGTAGTGAATATGCGGGAGCAGGTCGAAGCGGCGAGCCATATCAGTGACGGTGGCGGACAGGGTCCTAAGGTCACCTCTGAGGCCACTCACCGCCCCCTCGAGAGCACAAATGCTCTGAAGTACAGTGTCGGGGGGAGATGGTGCAGAGGGACGCACCGGTCTGTGCTGTGTAGGACGGGGCTGGCGTACTCGGGTGGCGTAGGTGATGGGCTCAGCGGGTAAGTGGACGAAAGGTGAATATGCGGGAGCAGGTCGAAGCGGCGAGCCATATCAGTGACGGTGGCGGACAGGGTCCTAAGGTCACCTCTGAGGCCACTCACCGCCCCCTCGAGAGCACAAATGCTCTGAAGTACAGTGTCGGGGGGAGATGGTGCAGAGGGACGCACCGGTCTGTGCTGTGTAGGACGGGGCTGGCGTACTCGGGTGGCGTAGGTGATGGGCTCAGCGGGTAAGTGGACGAAAGGTGCTGTGCTCGAAAGTGTGGGCCTATCCTCAGTGGGAGGCCGGGGCACCGGCTGGTAAGAAGTGGAGGCAGCAGCAACGAAAGAGGAGTACAAAAGTGGTAACGAGGCGGCCAGAGAGGTCGGTGACACAGACGTGTGGACAGAGGCCACGACACTCTCAGAAAATACAGCAGCGGTGGAGACAGAGGTGGAGACCACGGTCTCCACGGTGGCAGCAAAAGAGGGCGCTCGGGTAGGGCAGAGGAAACGGGCTCGACAGACAGAGGGCCAGCAGTGGTGGGAGTGGAGGTAGTGGGGGTGGTCATAGGCGTGGAGGTAGTGGAGGTGGGCTCAGCGAGGGTACTCCCGACACTGGCAGAAGTGTGGACAGAGGTGTCTGGAGCAACAGAAATATCGGGCTGCTGAGGGGCCACCGGGTCAGCAGGAGCAGCAGGGTCAGCGGGTGCAGCGTGGGCCTGCTCAGCCTGCTCAGCCTCCTCGGCCTCAAGCACATAGGCGACGGGGATCAGGAGATCCATCGTCGGGAGCCAGTCCACCTGTACCGGTGCTATCTGAGTCCGAGCTGGGCTCGGAAGGATCATGTAATCCGCACCAAATGGACCGTGCAACCAAACCCTGTGCCGTTGACCATGCGGACGAAGCATCTTCATCCGGGCCATAACATCTATGGACAGTGAAGTGGGGCCCGGTGCTCGTCACAGGTCATCTGGAAAGTCCTCGCCGGTCATAAGGGTGAGCAGGGTGATCAGACCGCCGCAGCATATCGGTGAGCGAGCGCCCACCGATACGATGATGCGATCCAAAAACCAGCTCGCGATATCAATCACGACGGCGGGGACCAACTCATCGCCCTCCCTAGATAGAGCTCTGGGGCGTGTCATCGCGTAGAGCATATACAGCTCCGGTGTGGACATCGTACCCGGCTCATATCTCGCCAGAAAGGTAGTCGCCATAAGGCGCTGAGCAATGCGGAGGCAAGGGTGGACGATGGCCGAGGCCTTGGCCCTACTAGGGTCAAAGGCGACAGGTAGACCCATGATCCGGGCCCAGAAGGCGCCGGAATCGAACGAAGGTGGGGGAATGTGAGTGGGGGCGTAACCACGGTTGGCCCCGGGGACATCGGGCCACGAGAAGAAAGCTCTCATCATACTGAGAGTGACCTGGCACTCTCGGTCCATGAACCTGAACGAGCATCCCTCGTCGGTCCGGGCGATGGAACTAAACACCTCAAGTGTCGGACGGACGAATGTGTCTGCCGACACCTGTAAGAAATCTCGCCATCCCACGTTGTCATACAATGTGAGCATCCCCTCAAGTACCCCCAGGCGTCCTAGGTCTGCAAGGTGTGCGAACCTGGAGGGTACGATCGAGCGCTGGGAAATGCGCTCAAAGATGACGCGGTGGGCGTCGTCTGGGAACGCAATCCCGAGCGGCCCGATAAGCGGTGCCGGTGGTGGTGGCTATGCGGGCTCTGCAGGCTGTGCGGGGTGTGCGGGGCCTGCAGGCTGTGCTGGGTGAACTGGGTGTGGTGGAGTAGGCGGAGGAGAGTCCTCCACCTCGTGGGAGGGGCCGGCATCATCCGACCGCTTCCGCTTGGCGGAAGCTCTCCTCGACCGCGGCCGTGTCCGGGGCAGCATATGGGCCCCGAGTGCTCACCAAAAAACGTGAAAAGTGCGGCATGCGTAAAATAAAGGAAAGAGTATACCGCGACACGCCGCGAGAGCGAAGTAATGGAAGCGTGCGAAGGCGACGCCTCCACGTAGCCCAAAACAGTCCCCGGAAGCTCCCCTGGGCTACCCTAAGCTCCCCAAATTTACCTGCACATAAAACGAAGAGATTAGCGTGTAATATTCAAAACATATGGGGGGTTAAGGGTATAATAGATAGATATTGAAATTAATTTGGGTTTGGGGTTCGTTAGACACATGGATCATCAAAAAATACACAAAAGAGGAGGAAAAAGGCGAAAAATCGGGTTACCGGAGCTCGGCCGGAGGCGTGGCCGCCGACGGCGACTCGGGCGGAGGCACGGCGGGCTCGGCCGGCGAAGGGTGGCCGAGCGGCGGCGGCGGACGAGAGATCGGGTGAGTGGGGGAGAAGCTGCAGGCGAGGGAAGTCGAGCGGGCGTGAATTTGGGATTTTTGATCGTTTCGAAAAACGCGCCCGCTGTACCCCCTTTTATAGAAAAAGTTACGACTCGGCCGAGTGACTATGTCGCTCGGTCGAGTGAACTCAACGGAAAAATTCCTCCCCGCTTATGCTTCGGCCGAGCGGCCTTGCCACCCTCGGCCGAGTGGAGTAAGTCCATTCGGCCGAGTGGCTCAAGCTACTCGGCAAGACTCGCCCTAGGAGCGTATCAGTTCTACTCGGCCGAGTGAATATATATACTCAGCCGGGTGGTAATTATACTGAAATCAAGAAAAGAAACAGAGAGTTGGGTACAGCAGACTTCCCTCGTTCGTGAGCCGCTCGGGCGGACGAACTTGTGTGCTCGGCCGAGTGAACCTTGTTTTCTGCTGTTTGTCTTCGTTTGGGCTCTAAACTCTGTTTTTCTTCCTCCAGTCGATTTCATCTTCCTCCTAAGCATCGAGCGCCTTCCTGGGGTGCTCCTCGTCACCCCGTTCATCCTCCTAATGATGGGTACCTCGTTCTCCTCTCATGTCAAAGAAAAATAGGACCCGTTATCACGAAATTTTTGGGCGAACGACTCAAAACACTAATAATTTCTAAAACAAAAATAAAAGAAAAGTAAAAATAAAGCTATAACCGTCGGGTTGCCTCCCGACAAGCGCTCGTTTAAGGTCGTGAGCTCGACCCCCTTTGATTTTCAATTAATGCGGGATATTGGGTGCATAGGAGATGCACCCGTCAAATTTTCCGGGGAGAACGCTTGGATTAGGAAGTTGCGGCGGCGTGTTCTCCCTCGGTGGTCTCTCGTCTCAAATGGTGTTGGGGGGTGGCTCCCCCAAGCTAGCGCTTGCTCCGGTCCTCAGCTTCACCGGTGACACCGATTTCCGTATCAGCGGAGCTTTCTTCGGAGACCTTAATTTTGAGAGCTTGCAGAGCTCTCGAATCCTTGCGACATCAGCGTCGCCTTCATCAACTTCAGCGGAGAAGTCGGGGGAATGCTCCATCTTCTCTTCTTGGTCCAAATCCGGCTCCTCCTCAAAATCTTCCTTGAATAGAGCGCCGATCGAATGGGGGATCGCCTCCTCAATTACCTCGTCAAGGAGGTCCATATAGTCCAGCTCCTCGTGGTAAGGCATGTGTTTCATTGCCTTAGGAATATGAAGCTCCACCTCGATGTTGTCGACGTTCAATGTTAGGGTACCTTCTCGTACGTCGACAATGACACCGGCGGTGGCGAGGAACGGTCGTCCAAGTATTAACGACGTATCTCCCTCCTCCTTAACATCCATAATCACGAAGTCACATGGAAAGCATATACCCCCCGGGACTTGTAGCGGGATGTCCTCTGCGATCCCTACTGGCCTCGTGATCCGTCCATCGGCTAGTTGTATCCGCATGTCGGTAGGCTTCAATTTCGTGCCGGTATTTAGCCTTAGGAACATAGAGAGAGGCATGAGGCTAACACTAGCCCCTAAGTCCACCAACGCCTTTTGTAGAGGGACGCCGCCCAAGGTGCAAGGAATTCGAAAACTCCCCGGGTCTTTGAATTTAGCCGGCTCCTTCTCTCTCTTGGTGAACCAAGAGCCCTCCTCGGTGAGCATAATTTTCTCCTTCCTCTTTCTTCCCGAAATCAAATCCTTTAAAAATTTAGCGTATGTCAGGATTTCCACGATAGCGTCGAGGAAAGGAATGTTGAGGCTTACCCCCCTCAAATACTCGAGAAACTTTGCTAGCCGTTTCTCCATTTTTGCTCTAGCAAGCCTCTGGGGGAATGGGACCGGTGGCATAAAGTGCCTCTCTTCAATCAATTTCTCCGCTCTAGATTTCTCCTTTTCTTGCGGCTCTTTCTCCCTCTCAACTTCAACTACCGGCTCAATTGGCTCTACACTTTCCTCCACGGGCTCCTCGGTAGGAATCATGGCGGGGGTGGTATCCTTCCCGCCTCTAGTTGTAACGGCAACCACGGCATTGATGTGGCCGGTGTTCCCCCGTGGGTTTTGCTTGGGTTGAGCCGGTAATTGTTGATTATTTCGATTGAGCAACGCCAATTGCTCCGAGATTTGATCTACCACGGTTGTAAGGGAGTCTTGGCCCGCCTTCAAGGAAGCGTTGATCTTCTTTTGCTCGACCATAAACTCCTCCACTCTAGCTTCAAAGTCGGATCGTTGTTGAGCTTGTGGAGGGTTTTGATTTCTCCACCCTTGATTGTATCCGGGCGGCCTATAGGGTGGAACTTGTTGCTTCGGTGGGAAATTTTGTTGTGGAGGCCCCCTCGGTGGATAATGTTGTTGTTGTGGTGGTGGTTGAGCTTGTTGAGGTAGTTGTTGCGGTGGGTTCAACGCTCCTTCATTGTTGGCATAGGAGAAACCGGGATGGTTTCTAGTGGCTGGATTGGCCCAATATCCTTGGTTCCCCGCGACATATTGAACTTGCTCCAAGGATCCCTCTCCTTGCTCTCCTCCCAAATACATAGCTTGAGATTGGTCTTGCCAATCACACATTTGATTCGTTGGTGCGGATGTGGAAGGGGTTCCTTGGGGCTCCGTGATGTACTTCTCCAGTCTCTCCACCACCTTGTGGAGAGAATCGAACTTGTTTGTCAGCTCCGCTACGGCCTTTGCTTCATAGATGCTAGATGGCTTCAAGGAGGACGTAGAGTGTCCTCGCTCATCGCCCCATTGTTGATTGTTTGAGGCCATCTCCTTAATTAGGGCCGTAGCTTCATCGGGAGTCTTTGATAAGATAGCACCATTTGCCGCGGCATCAATAATCTGCCTGGTCCCCGGTTGGAGACCATTGTAGAAGCTATGAACTAGCTCCCAATCTTCAATGCTATGGTGCGGGCACTGATGCTGCAGGTCTTTGAAACGCTCCCAAGCCTCGTAGAGTGTCTCTTGGGGTCCTTGCTTGAAGGACATAAGAGCGCTCTGAATCTTTACCGTCTTGGAGGGCGGATAGAACTTGTCAATGAACGCACTCGCCAACTCGTCCCATGTGGTAAAGACTCCCTCAGCTTGCGTCCTCAACCAATAAAGCGCTTTATCCTTTAATATGAAGGGGAAGAGGCGCAGTCTGATGGCATCGATGGAGACCCCCGTCATCTGAAATGTGGCGCACTTCGACAAAAATAGCTGGATGTGGTAGTGGGGATTTTCATGGGCATTCCCATGAAATGGATCCTGCTGCATCAGAACCACTAGTCCAGTCTTCAGCTCAAAGTTCTTGTCAGCCGCCAACTCCGGCATGGCAATGGACGAGGTCGTAGAAGAGGTCTTAGGCCGAAGCCTATCTCAAATAGAAATAATCCTCGCCATTCTTGCCGCTAATTGTTCCGCAGTTTCCGGGTTGGTCATAAACCTCCCTTCCGGATCTTGTCTTCTTTCCGCTCTGATTCTCCGCACAGTACGCTCAATCTCGGGATCAAATAATATAGCTTCAGGGTCCGCCGTTGATCTCGTGTTCATGCACGGGAAAACAAAGTTTCAAAGAAGTGATTAGCACAATGGAAGGGTTAGATAAAAAAATAAAGAAATAAAACAAAAGGAAAGAAATAGCTAGGGTGGTAAGATCAAACACAATCGCCTCCCCGGCAACGGCGCCAAAAACTTGTTCGCACCCCGGATACACGTCCCGGGGCGACGGTTGTAGTTTTACCGCAAGCGCACGGTATAGCGGCGAGCGGGTTATCGAACACAGGGAGGACGAATGAAAGTGCCTGCTCCGAACAACCTGGCTATTAAGAACGGAAAAGAGACAATTTGCCTTTGGCGATCCTGTCACAATCGTCAGACAAAATATGGGGATATAAAATCAAATAAAGGACGCCTAGGGAATGGGGAATCCCCGCTACTCACCGTATCTCGTCAATGTGACTCATTGGCATCAACATCGCTAGGGTAGAATTTCGGATGAACTAGTTGCAACTGAATGTGAAACCTAGCTCACGCTCTCGCGCTGTTGCCGGTCTATAGCTATCCTAGGTTTGGGTCCAATCTCTTGCAAACCCTAGCCTAGGCAAGCTAGCATTAGGATCAACATCATCGTTCAATCGTGCCCCGAGCCCACTCTCGTGCAAACTCGGGCCGCGACCTAGGTTGGGATAGTTCCTACCCGTCCAATCTCTTGCAAACGGGTATCGGCACGGAATTGCAACCGAGAACCCTAGTATCGGTCCAATCTCTTGCAAACCGATACTACGGAAACTTGATTCCAACCCAATTCGGATTTCTAGGGTTTCCTATCGAATTGGGATCCAATCTCTTGCAAATCCCAATCGGTATGAATTCCTAGCCATCCGTAATAAATCGATCCCAAACTAACCCTAATAGTAATTCTAGCAATATTTCTACCAAGTCATCACAAATCTGAAATTGGGCTCGTAGGGTTCATCCCCACGCCCCAAGACGTATAGACTACTCACAATTCATAGCACAAATACAAAAATAATCAATGGAATTAACAAGAGAATTCATCACAATATTCAAATAAGCAATAAAAATAGTATTTTTAAAGGAGAGAGAGACAAACCAATAGAGTTCTTCCAAGAATCCAACAACAATCAACTTTTCTCTCCTCTCCAATCACACGAATCAAAACCTAAAAGTTTAATCTAAAAAGCTGCAAAAAGTAAAGAGAAAAACTCTCCAACCTAGGGTAAAAACAGGGGTTAAATACCCCCCAAAATCGCCCAAAAAACTGTGACCAAAATGCCCCTGCGCAGCCTGAAAATCGCAATTTTCGCTACAGGCAGCGCGTCGCACTCGGCCGAGTGACAAAAGTCGCTCGGCCGAGTGACAAACCCTGAGAATTTCCAGTAAGTCTTGGTCTTCGGGGGTCTTCACTTCGGGGGTGGCTCGGCCGAGTGAGTTGTCGTCACTCGGCCGAAGGCTTCTTTGTACTTGGGCGGTCAGCATTTTCCACTCGGCCGAGTGGGTCTTCTGAAGCTCAGGCAGACGAAAAAAGTAAGTTGGCGATTTTTGATGGGCGTCGTCTGAGTGCCACTCAGGCGGACGGGGTCTCGTCACTCGGCCGATGTGGCTTCCAACGCTCGGCCGAATGCACACATAAAACGTGTCCGATCCGGTTGGCCGAGCGGTGTCTCGCTGGTCGGCCGAGTGACTCCTTCACTCGGCCAAGTGAGACACCAAAAATGCCCAAACAGCTTGTTTTTGCCTCCTCGTCTCTCCTGTGACGTTCTTTCTTCTTCCGCTCCTCTCCAATAGCAAAATACCCCTCGGGGAAGTCATCGGTAACACTCTGGAGTAGGCGTATCAGGGCATCACTCCAAATCGCTCCAAATCACCTGAAATACGACAAAAACAACAAATCGTGAAAAGCATCGCACTATTGTCGATAAATCGTGAAAAGCGTGATTTGAGCGATCTAAATGGCATGCAATCATGCGGAAAAAAGGTGTAAAATAAGGAGTGATCAGTAGTCGGGTGGTTTGCTTGGCCGGCTGGGCTGTCGAAGGGAGAGTGAGCTAGTGGCAACCTGGGGGGGTCCGATGGCCGGCGGTTGATGTTTGCGTGGAGGTGGAGCATGGGAGGACGACAGTTGGAAGGGTGGCTCGTGCTCTTTGCGTTTACGTGGAGTTGGGGGAGGCTAGCCTAGGTTTAATATAATAGAGGAGAGAGAGGGTAGGGCTTTTGAAATGAAAAAGGGTCTGAGCATCCTTATGTGCGGCTGCAAGGCTAGGACACCCTAGTTTTCTCTAGGGTTTGGTTGCCAACAAATAGGTCTAGGTTTGATTAAATAGAGTAGGGGGAAGTTCAATTTTCAACAAAGTTATGATATTTGAACTTGTTGAAATATTATTTAATCTGTTTGTGCAATAATATTCAATCTTAGTATGATTATTGACATGAAAAACAGTTATATATGAAAATAGACTAGGTTTTAACAAGCAAACAAAATATTAAAACAATTGTGCAATAATCTAGTTGTTCATAAGATGTCTTGGATTTTTATGACGCATACCCAAAAAATTTCATGGGAATTTAACCCCAAAAAAGAAAATTTTATGGTTATGTGGTGGCGGTGGAGGCTTCTGGCGGTCCGCGGTATACGCACTGTCAATTAGATTATGTTCAGAAAAATTTAAACTGAACAACATGTCATTCATCGTTAATGAAAAATACCATTTTATCCTCCAAAATATTAATATTTATTGTAACACCCCTTCAAATTACTTTCCTGATGTTTTAGGAATTTTCCAGGATTTTTCCCAAATTTTTAGGATTTTTCTAGAATTTTCTAGGATTTTTCGGTATTTTCTGAATTTAATATATATATATATATATATATATATATATATATATATATATATATATATATATATATAAAGATCTCAGAAATTAATTAAAATAATATTAGGCCAGCTGGCTTCAGGCGCGGTAAGCATGTTTCCTCTTTATTTATGTATATTTTTACACTTTTTCTGGGCTGCAGGCCCAACAAAATAAGAGTAATATTAATATTATTTATTAAAAATAAATTAATTTGTGTCCGCGGGCTTCAGGCCCGTTAGGATACTTGTTTATTGATTTTCAAGAAAATCTATGGGCTAAGCCCACTCAACAAGTTAAAATTAATTTAAATTTTAATTATATTTTAGTGTTGGCTTCAGGCCCATCAAGAAAAGGGGGAAAACAATTTTAATATTAATACATTAGTATTTATTTGGTGGGCTTCAGGCCCATTAGGGGGTTCTAACATAATATTAATCAACTAATCTGATTTTTTTATTGGGATGCTGACCCAAGAAAAGGCTCATGGGTGTAAAAATCTGAGAATTATTTTTGTTTAGGCTTCTGGCGCAAACAAATTAATTTCAGATTTATTTTATTTTATTTTTTAGTTGGGCTATTAGCCCAACAACCCAAAATGGGCTTCCACTAGCGTTAACCCTAATTCTGGGTTAGTATTTGGGGAGGGGGCAGCCGCCACTGGTGGCTGGTCCTTCCCAGCCGCCGGCGAGGGCGGCCTCTCGCCGTGCCTTCTGGGCGCGGCCTCCTGCCGTGCCTGGAGGCGCGGCAGCCGCCGTGCCGGCAGGCGCGGCTGGTGGCCGCGCCTTCCGGGCGCAGCCCCTGCCGCGCCCGGAGGCACGGTCGTTGCCACCACCACGCCCGAAGGCACTGCTAGGCATTTTTTTGCCAGATTTGGACTTTTCTGCCGGAATTTTGGCTGGATTTTACGTCGAATCTGTCGGATCTTTGGCGGGGAGGGGCTATCGGCTTTAAGCCATTCATGGGTTTATCGGATTTTGATTTTTAAATTATGGGACATCAGGAACAAGATTTTGCGCAAAATGATCTAATAAAATCTACAAAATAACAGATAGATTACATAAAAATTAAAATTTTAATCACTTTTGCTTATAAAAAATTAAGTTTCTGATCTAATAAGTTAGATCCAAGCATAAACAATTATCTATTTTATTCTGGATCACATAAAAAAGTAAACTTTTAATATGTTTTCAGATCTAGAAAAACGTTTAGGCTTACCCACTAAATCTGTCCACCAGATCTAGCGAAGTTTGATGAGGGATGCCTGAAAAGAAACTCTGCATCGTCTCACGAAGCTTTGCGTCGCGGAAAAAATTGACGGAGCTTCCGCCGAGCGCCTTTCTTTCATGAGCCGTCGCTTCTTCCATCGATCATGATCGTGCTGATAACTTGTTGTGAAGGAGAAACAAGTTTGGAGAAGGTTGAGGCTAGGAAACATCTAGCCTCCTTTATATAGTATTCATATTGGTTACTCATGTGGGTGGATACCCAATAGTCCCAATGGGTCCTATTCATAACAAATTAGTGTAGTGCCCTGGGAAGCTACTGCACATGTACTAGAGGGGGGGTGAATAGTACTTTTAAATAATAAGGAGAGTTATTCCTAATTATCGTGCAATTAACAAACAACAATGCGGAATAACAACAATCAAGAAATAATGCAAACGCAAACACAATGGATTAATGGGTTCGGATCCACCCAAGTCTCCCCGACTTGTTCCCGGTGATCCTACGTCCCAACCACCCGGATCCCTTCCGGATACTTGAGTTAGAAACCCTAACTCAAGATTTCCAATATGACCACTTGCGAAAACCTCACAAGTGCAATCGACCTACAATCGATGACCGTGACTCCCACAACCCGGGATCACGCAAAACCTCTCACAACCGAGAGTATACAATTCAAATATAACTGAAATGAAATGCTTACCAACAAAATACTTATGCCTTGAGATTTCTTACCAAATTAGGGCAAAGAGGATTTTGATGGAGGAAGAGTCACCAAACCCTAGCTTCAAGAAGATGACCAGCAATGGAAGCCTAGGGATGAGATGGATGACCTAGAATCAAGCCCTTGGCTTGGAAGGCTCACAACCAATGAATCTCTCTTGAAGAATAAGAGTGAGGGAGAGATTCTTGAGAATGGGAGAGCTTGAAGATGAGAGTTGAAAGAACTTCTCTTTGAATCAATAGAGCTCTGAAATAGCAGCCTTGGATCCTATGAAATAACCCCTTCAGGTATTTAAAGGATCAAGGGAAAAGGGAGAGAGAAACGTCGCTTTCAAAACTCCAACGGATCTAAATCTGAAGCAGACTAGTCGGTCAAAGAACAACCACTGACCGACTAGTTCATCAACTAGTCGGTCGGTGAGACAACATGGACCGACTAAGAGGTGAACAGTGAACAGATGAAGATTTCAGACCTAGATAACTAGTCGGTCCAAGAAGACTTTCTGACCGACTAGTTGCACAACTAGTCGGTCGGTCAATAAACTTAGACCGACTAAGAGTCAAAAACAAATAGTCTGAATACAAATGATTTAGTCGGTCTAAGAACAAATGTTGACCGACTAGATCAACAACTAGTCGGTCACCAAACGTTCTTAGACCGACTAACGATAAACAGTAGCTTAGGAGAAATTTAGTATGAACAGTAAGTCACAACTAGTCGGTCAAAGAAGCATCACTGACCGACTAGTTCGCAAACTAGTCGGTCGGTGAGTCAACGTAGACCGACTAACTGTAAACAGTACTGAACAAGAAATTAAGGAATCAAACTAGTCGGTCCAAGAAGAGTTGCTGACCGACTAGATCACCATCTAGTTGGTCAGTACTTATTCTTGTACCAACTAACATGCACAAACAAGTCCGAATCGAAGCGCGATGCTTCAAGGAAGTTAGAATGAACTTGTACTAAGATCCTAGAGCTACGATATGAGCGAAATGAAGATATAGATGTAAGAATTACTCAAGGCTTAACATTCTATAGAACGAAGCTAAAAGACTATAAAATAAACCTTAGCGATCCGTCTTCAAAGCTTCAATCTTCATTCTTGACTTCAAAGAAGGTACAAAAGCTTCAACGAAGCTTTAGGCATGCGATCATGCGCTTGAGAAGTCTTGAGACGTCGCTTTGGATGTTCATATGAATTTGGCGACGATCTCCATAACTGCGCTCACAAATTGTCAGTTCATGATATATTTATGTTTGCTCATCATCCAAAACCAAATCCGGGGAGTCCAATACTCAACATTCTCCCCCTTTTTGGTGATGACAAACCAACATATAATAATAATCAAAAATAGTGAACTAAATGAAATATACTTACTCCCCTTGCATTGATGACACATTAGTTCCATATGAAATAATAAGCACATACATCAAGCAGACGAGGAAAGTAAAAATGCAAATCCAATATTTGAGATTTAGGATTTGTAATCCATTTTTATATCTTAACTCCCCCTGAATCTAACATATCAAATTAGATTCATGGTAAATTATCATTTAGCACATGCCATTATTATGCCATTATTATATCTCTCCCCCTTTGGCATAATCCAAAAAGTGCGGGAGGAAGCCAATGACAATAAATCATGTCCAAATAATCCATTAAGCATGGGAGTCTAAGAATACGACCACGTTTCATATGACACCAAAATAAAATTCGAATAAAATCAAAGCGTGTCAATGAGACCATAGTCGAAAATCGAAAACTTAAATCATCAAAATATCAAATGTAAATTCACTAATTGATGAAATGAATTTACTCTCCAATATCAACATTTATAGCTATTTTAGTGCATGGAAAACAATTCTATGTTTTCATACAACTAAAGCTATTGATTCAAAATAAATCGTCGAGCGACGAAATCAATATCAGAGACATACATAAAAAGTGCACAAAGGAATGAACCATCAGAAAAGTGGTGCACATCATAGAATATCAGATGATACAATATCGATCGAAAATGAACATAAAGTAAAAGCACATCAAAACTAAGTGAAGTGTGCAATGAGAAGTGACAATGTGATAAAAGTAATACGAAAATTATCATTATAACTTTTAAAAACATGTCATGCCAAAAATAGATATGAATTTCAAAGCATTTATGGCATTCACAATTCTATCATGCTAGGAGAAACAAAATGATACCAATGTAAAGAAATAGATTTTAACCAAGCATGCATTCAACCCTCATGGATACCAAATGTAATATTATACTTACAACATTAAGCTCCCCCTACATTGGTACATTACCTAAGCACCATCAACTCCGTTTGAATGAAAGTCTTCCCAAATCGAGGAGTTGGTAGGGTTGGTATCCCACGGTGTATTGAACCTAGAAAACTTCATTTTGGTATCCAAAAACCCTTTTGGATCCAATGGGTTAGACAACAAATTTGAAATACGAAATAAAAAATTATTGTAACCCATCAATTAACATAATCAAAATCAATTTTATAAACATATGCCTTGGTACCCATAACATGATCATAAACTCATGGTACCAAGCAATGAAGGGTTAAAGGAACTAACCCTTCGGAAACCAAGTCCAAGAGGAACTTGACTTTCCAACATAATCATCATTCAAAATAACATCATTAATATAGGATTGCACATAAACATTCATAGCATCATCGCTAGTGTTCTTGGGACCCCAAATAGTGTACATTTTGGGAATCCTCTTCCTAGTGGTTGCATGCACAAAAGGTTGATTTCTATGTGGTGCATGTGGCCTAGGAGCATGAGATGTGTATGCATGAGGATGATTATGAGAGAGGGCATTCACATGTGGATTAGATGTGTGAACATAAGCATTAGGATGTGCATGAGCATGATTACGTGCATGTGGGTGTCTCATATGAGTGTTAGCACGTGCTCGTGGGTGCGGAGTATAAAAATCATCATTAATATTAGCATGCACCGGTGGAGTAGGATGTGTGTTCCTACGTGGCATAGCATGTGAGTACAAAAATGCATGACCCCTCTTTGGAGGTCTACCCAAAGTGGGTTTCTTTCCAATCGGGGTGTGTACGAAGTGGAAGCACCATTGGTAGGAGAACTACCAATGAGGTGTTTGCTCCCACTCGTTGAGGCATCGGATGTCAGCCTAACAAAGGTGGTAGACGATTTGGATGAGTCTCCCATCTTATACCCCAAGCCAATGTGGTGTTTGGCCGGAAGTAAGTCATTTAGGATATTATCCAAATGGCCCTTGCCTTTATTGAAATCATTGATACGGCCTAACGTGCACTCATACTTCTCTTTGAGAGAATGCAAAGAAGCATCCAAAGTGGATACTTGCGATGTGAGTGCATAAACACGTGATTTGAGATTCTTATTCTCAATACTCAAAGTTGAGTTTTGAGACGTCAAATCCGCTATCACATGTTCATCCGAATCCTCAACACAAACATGCTCAAGTTGAGATTTGAGGGACTTCACCTCATTTCTCAACAAGCCATTATGAGTAAGCAAACTTGCTTTCTCATTGGCGAGAGTCTCAACAATGGTGTCATTGTTGGTGATGGTAGACTTAGGAGAGGTTTGGAGGCTAACAAGTTCATTTTTGGTCTTATTATATCTATCTACTAATTTAGTAAATTTAGACCAAATTTCTTGGTTTGCTAACCTCATTTCATCAATAGTAGGTTCTCCGCTTTCCTCCTCGCTACCATCCTCGCTTTCATCCTCGCTATCATCGAAAGAGGACTTTCGATATTTTGCCTCATTTGCCATGAAGCAAAGTTTTGCTTTCTCCACTCTTCCATCATCCGACTCTCCACTTGAGGAATCCTCTTCGGAGTCGGTGAATGTTCCAACAAGTCCTTTCTTGTACTTTCTCAACTTGTCGTACTTTGATGCTTTCCCCTTTTCCTTGTGTTTGTAGAGAGGACAATCCGGTTTGATGTGTCCTGGCTTGTTGCATTTATAACACACGGGAGTAGAAACATTAGTCGAATTAACTTTAGATTTATTCAAAGATATACCTTCTCGGAGGAATCGATCGAACTTCCTTGCCATACGGGCAATGGATTCCATGTCCAATTCGTCTTCCGATTCTTCATCATCGGTAGATGGAGCGGCCTTGAAGGCAATCCCCTTTTTCTTTGGCTCATCTTGCTTCAAGTACGCTTTCATCTTTTCCTTCATTCGGATCTTACTATCCTTGCGTACCTCGTAAGACAACAAGGTACCCATTAGTTGTACGACGATATATTTATTCATGTCATTACCTTCCTCGATGGCGAAGGTACGCTTTTGCCAACATGATGGAAGACCGTCGATAATCTTCGCGACTTTCTCCTTTTGGGTATAGACCTTCCCAAGAGCTTCCAAGTCGTTTGATATATCCACAAAGCGAGCGTAATATTCCTTCATGGTTTCGCCCTGCTCCATATGAAACAACTCAAATTCTTTATTAGCAACGACGAGTTTAGAATCTTTTACCGTACTCGATCCTTCGTGCAATATGAGGAGTTGGTTCCATATTTGATATGCACTCTTACATGTGCATATCTTGTTGAAGTCCTCGGGCTCCAACGCACAATTCAAGGCATTCATTGCCTTGGCATTTGCTACTTCCGCGGCGACCTCCGCGGGAGTCCACTTCGCAAAATCTTCTTCGGAAGGCTCGACATACTCCGTCATGGTGGCTCTCCATAGTGAAGCGCTCCGGAGGAAAATTTGCATCCGGCATTTCCAGTACCCATAGTTGGTACCGTTGAAGTGTGGAGGCCTGACTGAGGATAGTCCTTCCATAACTGAAGAAGCTCCATCGCGGTTCCTGAAGACGTTGTAGTCGTTGTTCGTCATAGCTTTGAACTTAGGCTATGTGTAGCTTTGAACTTGGCTCTGATACCAATTGTAGTGCCCTGGGAAGCTACTGCACATGTACTAGAGGGGGGGTGAATAGTACTTTTAAATAATAAGGAGAGTTATTCCTAATTATCGTGCAATTAACAAACAACAATGCGGAATAACAACAATCAAGAAATAATGCAAACGCAAACACAATGGATTAATGGGTTCGGATCCACCCAAGTCTCCCCGACTTGTTCCCGGTGATCCTACGTCCCAACCACCCGGATCCCTTCCGGATACTTGAGTTAGAAACCCTAACTCAAGATTTCCAATATGACCACTTGCGAAAACCTCACAAGTGCAATCGACCTACAATCGATGACCGTGACTCCCACAACCCGGGATCACGCAAAACCTCTCACAACCGAGAGTATACAATTCAAATATAACTGAAATGAAATGCTTACCAACAAAATACCTATGCCTTGAGATTTCTTACCAAATTAGGGCAAAGAGGATTTTGATGGAGGAAGAGTCACCAAACCCTAGCTTCAAGAAGATGACCAGCAATGGAAGCCTAGGGATGAGATGGATGACCTAGAATCAAGCCCTTGGCTTGGAAGGCTCACAACCAATGAATCTCTCTTGAAGAATAAGAGTGAGGGAGAGATTCTTGAGAATGGGAGAGCTTGAAGATGAGAGTTGAAAGAACTTCTCTTTGAATCAATAGAGCTCTGAAATAGCAGCCTTGGATCCTATGAAATAACCCCTTCAGGTATTTAAAGGATCAAGGGAAAAGGGAGAGAGAAACGTCGCTTTCAAAACTCCAACGGATCTAAATTTGAAGCAGACTAGTCGGTCAAAGAACAACCACTGACCGACTAGTTCATCAACTAGTCGGTCGGTGAGACAACATGGACCGACTAAGAGGTGAACAGTGAACAGATGAAGATTTCAGACCTAGATAACTAGTCGGTCCAAGAAGACTTTCTGACCGACTGGTTGCACAACTAGTCGGTCGGTCAATAAACTTAGACCGACTAAGAGTCAAAAACAAATAGTCTGAATACAAATGATTTAGTCGGTCCAAGAACAAATGTTGACCGACTAGATCAACAACTAGTCGGTCACCAAACGTTCTTAGACCGACTAACGATAAACAGTAGCTTAGGAGAAATTTAGTATGAACAGTAAGTCACAACTAGTCGGTCAAAGAAGCATCACTGACCGACTAGTTCGCAAACTAGTCGGTCGGTGAGTCAACGTAGACCGACTAACTGTAAACAGTACTGAACAAGAAATTAAGGAATCAAACTAGTCGGTCCAAGAAGAGTTGCTAACCGACTAGATCACCATCTAGTCGGTCAGTACTTATTCTTGTACCAACTAACATGCACAAACAAGTCCGAATCGAAGCGCGATGCTTCGAGGAAGTTAGAATGAACTTGTACTAAGATCCTAGAGCTACGATATGAGCGAAATGAAGATATAGATGTAAGAATTACTCAAGGCTTAACATTCTATCGAACGAAGCTAAAAGACTATAAAATAAACCTTAGCGATCCGTCTTCAAAGCTTCAATCTTCATTCTTGACTTCAAAGAAGGTACAAAAGCTTCAACGAAGCTTTAGGCATGCGATCACGCGCTTTGAGAAGTCTTGAGACGTCGCTTTGGATGTTCATATGAATTTGGCGACGATCTCCATAACTGCGCTCACAAATTGTCAGTTCATGATATATTTATGTTTGCTCATCATCCAAAACCAAATCCTGGGAGTCCAATACTCAACAATTAGTAATACATAGTAAGTTTTTATTTTTAGAATTAGAGTCAAATAATAAGTCAACTATAAATTGTACTTCTACTTGTATTCATTTTGTAATTTCCTATAGAAGCAATACTAATACCTCTATATGTAGTGTAGTGTGACATTTATTTTGAATAATATTTTCTATTTCGATTTTCAATATATAATATGTATACAAAAATAATATGTATAGGTAGTTAGACTAGGCTATTACCGAGAGGATCTATAGAAGCAGAACCCACCTTAGATTTAAAAATTGATAACCCAAATCGAATCTATTCCATTAGATTTGATTCAAAACCTATAAAAGAAAAATCATGTGATTTCAATGTGATTTACAATGCAAAAACTAGCATCAAAATCAACTCCAGCAATAAATATAAAAAGTCCATAGCAACTAAAGCAACCAACTACGGTTACTAGGCCACATTCGATTTATTTCAGAGAAATAATAATATATAATGGATTACATACATTAATAATATAAAACTCATACAATTCAAAATATACAAGTCCTCCACATAATGCTAAAACTATTAAATTCTAATATCAAACAACCTTCATCAATAATTTTAAGCACTCCAACAAATGTCTATATGTTATGAATAGGACCCATTGGGCCTATTGGGTATCCACCCACATGAGTAACTAATATGAATACTATATAAAGTGGGCTAGGGGTTTCCTAGCCTCAACCTTCTCCAAACCTGTTTCTCCTTCACAACACGTTATCAGCACGATCACGCTCGATGGAAGAAGCAACGGCTCGTGAGAGGAAGGCGCCCGGCGGAAGCTCCATCAAATTTTTTTTTCGCGACGCAAAGTTTTGTGAGATGACGCGGATTCTTCAGGCATCTTTCATCAAACGTCGCTAGATCTGGAGGACGGATCTAATGGGTAAGCATAAACAATTTTCTAGATCTAATACATATTTTTATGTGATCTAGATATCAAAAATATAATTTTTTATGCATGGATCTAAATTATTAGATCAAAAACTTGATTGTTTATATGCGAAATCAACGTTTCTACATTAAAAATATGATTTTTATTAGATATAACATCGATTTAGAGTCTAAAAATTGCTTTTTAAAGATAAAAATCTGTTTTTAATAGATCAACAAAAAAGAGTTTTTTCTTGCCCTAACCGCCGGGCCGCCGACTCTGGCGGCGGCCGCCGACTGGCTGCCCCCCTGAGGGGGCGCTGCCACCGGTAGACCCCCTGAAGGGGGGGCCGGCAGGCCGTCCCCTTGAGGGCGGTGTTCCCATCAGCAGGCCCCCTGAAGGGGGCTGCCCCCCCTGAAGTGGGCGTCGGCAGGCCGCCCCCTGAGGCGGGCGCTGCCGTCAGCAGGCCCCCCCTAAAGGGGGCGCCGGCAGGCCCCCTGAAGGAGGGCCGCCCCCTGACAGGGTGCTGTCGCCGACAGGCCCCCCTGAAGGGGGGCACCGACAAGCCGCCCCCCCTGAGGGGGGCGCTGCCGTCGGCAGGCCCCTCTGAAGGGGGGCCGCCCCTGAAGGGGGGCGCCGGCAGGCCGCCCCCGTGAGGGGGTGCCAGCACCGACCGACCGTCCCCCTAAAGGAGGCACTGCGCCATAAACGACCCCCGCCCCCCTGATACACCTGCGGGGGGCTGCGCCGCTGCCTACGAACGGCGACCGCCATCTCTCCTCCCCTCCCACATTGAAACCCTAGGGAAACCCTAGGGCTTGGGGAGATGGGCCTTTTTAGGCCCACTAATGAAAAATAAATGGATATTTAAATAAAATTTTAATTCCAACCCGTTGGGTTTCTACCCAAATTGGGCCCAGAATTGATCTTTAATTTATTTTTCTATTAAAATTTAATTATAATTCCCGAAAAATTCTGGATAAATCCAGAAAAAATCAGGGAAAATCATGGGAAGGAGATTTGAGCATTAATAACCCCTTTTGGGGTATTGGGGGCAAGTTATAAATATGTTCATAAAAGGGCTATTTAGCTATTAACTAAGATTTTCTTTCTTGTCTTTTTCTGATTAATTATCTGCGAAAATCATCACCGCATTTCGTTTGGATTATTTGATTAGTATTAAAGAAAAAGTTTTCTTTCCATTTTTAATGCTAGTGATGTTGCATACATTTCATTGCCCATTGCATGATTTAACATTTAATATTATTACATGTCTGTGATAATTAAATGCATGTGCCGCATATTTAATGATTTCGGTGATGTACATTTTATTTAGCATGCTAAAATCACTATGATACAGTTTAATGCCTTTAGCAAAACTATATGTCTGCGATGAGATTATTTAAATGCCTGCAGCATATAAATAGCATGTGTATACATCATACTTGTTTCAATTCAGGTTAACTGAGCATAACTTTTTAGTTTACAAGTTTTATATTATATGTATGATGGGCTCATGATATGACGATATTTATGACAACAAGCCAATCATGATTTCAAAAAAAGTTTAACATTATATCCACTCTGACAAAATGAACCTGAAGTTCAAAATTAAATCAAAAGTCAATACCCTTTCACCCTAATAAAATAAATATTAACAAATACGATGGACTATGCGAAAACCATTTATGCGATCTTTTAGAGATACGCATTTTGCGGTAAATAGACCTCTCATACTTATTGTCTATATAATCGAATATTGACACCAGCGGTTTTCATAACATCGCTAAACTCTTTTAGAGTCATCTCACTTTACAATGTATGATTCTTGAATCTAACCCTTACTTTTAAGTGTACGCCCGAAGTCGTGACTTAATAGATAAGTGAGAAATTATAAATTTTGTAGCCACGTATGTGTTTCCCCTCTGAGCATGATAAACTATCCACATAAAATTTGAACGACTCAAGAAAATGGCATGAAGCCATACTCGAGCATTCAAATAGACTTTTAAAAGTCTCTAATTAATAAAAAATTGCTCAAACCCCTGCTTATATCTTCTTAGTAAGACTAATTTTCATTTTCCTTTATAAATAAGGAAAACTTAAAACAGGGAAAGTCTTGAATAAAATGAGAAAGGGAAGATATGATATACCTCGACATGGAGTAAGCAATGGCAAACCCAATATCAGACCAGAAGTTCTGATAAGACCCATAATGTTTTTGCAAACATGAATGCGCATTAACTTATGCCATATAAAAATACATACATATCTAGTCTAAACGACAAAAGTCAAATTGACCTTATGTATATTTAGCTACTCCCCGAGAACAAATAAATTTTGAAATCAAATTTAATCTGTTGTCATAACATAAGTCTTAATGAGCATAATTATAGTTGTATGTTTTTAAGAGCACACATCACACTATGTCACTTGTTGACTTAATATAATGATCAGTATTATTCTCTTGCAGTTTTAATACATTTTATTTTACTGCAAATGATTTGCTATCTTGAATACCCCTAAAAAATAAAATGAGGATGTCATGTACTCTCTTAAACTTATACAGTTTCAAAGGAAGTTCGTCAAAACAAAATCCATAATGACTCCCGAAATCAATGAAGCCTGAAGCTTTGTCCCATAATGATCTGCACAATAGTCAATGTGAAGATGTAATCCTTCACAGTTTGAACACAGTTCAACTATAACAGGACAAAATTAACTTGAGCATTTTAATGGATTTTTCAAAAGTCCCACATAAATTCAAAAAGAGGAATTAATTTGGAACACCAGAAGTGTCCAGAATCGAATAACTTTGGATGGATATCACCTTAGATTGATGATGCAAGACATCATCAACCAGACGAACCCGAAGATTCTTCAAAAAGGGTGAAACTTTCATTGTCCCATTCAAAATGAAAAATGATTACGAGATCATCTCCATTCACATGGACTTTTACTCTCCCCACCCCCTCAAACGAATTTAAGATGATATACTATCATCATTAAAGATAATGAAGACCTTTAGGTCTCTTGAGAGTATTTAAGGGATATAAATAGGTTTTGTCCACTCCCAGAATAAGACTAATGATGTACCTTTGGTGTACTCATCAATATATCCTCTAAAAATGTTCATTATCCAACTACATTTTAAAAAAATGATGGTAACATTGGATAAAAATGGGAAATCATAAATAATTAGCAACATTGGTTGTGTACGCTCAGCTAGACACACCATTAGAAACTTTTTATATGAGTCTGATCAACTCCATATAAACATTTTCTAAGAATGGGTTTAGGGCACATCTTAAAGATGGTACGTCTGCAACGATGTGTATGTGTTCCTGAAGCAACACTACATAAACCGTTATGATGCCATAAAGAGAACACATTCATCAGGACTAACCAACTTTGATGAATAAATCTCGTATGAGTAAGGCATTAATGCACATCTTATAGATTGTGTGTTGATGGTAATATTGATCTTGAAGTTACTTCAATTCCCTATTTGGTTCAAATCATCTATGAGCCTGAAGCTCAAATTGACCATTTAAAAAGTAAATGCATATGATCTGATTATAATCAGACTAACAATTTAAATATTGTCAAACTTTCACATCCCTGCTGCTAAAAATCCAGCTAGGATTGACATACCAAATATAATGGATGCAATCCACTAGTAGCAGAAGTGGATGTCCTTAAGAGATGAGAGGACATACCACTAGGCTCCAAAGAGAGAAATTTACTCCTCGAGACCGAAAAAGCAATATCACCACAGAAAAGTGAGCTCAAATCCAGAACCTTATTACAACTTGGTTGCTAAGGACCCTTTCTGGATCTGTTCATATTCTTTACCCATCCCAGAACCTTCCCTTCTTCAACGCGTCGGAAGGAGACACTTCTGGGAGAAATCAAATGATTATAGTACGAACGGGGTGAGTTTTGGACAAGAAAGAACACATTTTGTCGACAAATTCTCTCATATTTCACTTTGCCAGTTAAATATAAAATATCGATTCCACAACTCTGCTTTGCCTGAAGCAAAGATAGAGATTTGGCCAAATTATAATAATGTGGAATGAGGCAATAATAAGGTGAGCTGGACTCACTTATGAAATATGAGGTGTATGGACCTGAAGTGATGATATCAAAAATGATATCAAATTATGTGGGATAACTGAGTATTATTGGAGAATTATAATATAATTGTTAGCTATAAGCATTTTAATTTGCTATAGCTTTAGAGGTATAAATCGCTCAAACCAGAAAGTAATCAAGTAAGATGAGCTGAACTCACTTACAAGATGAATCTGATGCATCGACTGGTTTATGTCAAGGCGTAACCCAACGAATGGCAAAAAGAGGGAATTTTTGGTTGATGTTGCTATTGGATGTGACACCATCACCGATATAAAATTTCTTCAACTGCATGTATAAATTTTTTCTTTACTTTCCTACTTTGGACATATATTAATAATATGATTAAAGGAAAGACAACCTAGACAGAGATTCTTAAAGGACTCATACTAAAAGGTTGTTGTTTGCACCTCTTAAAAACGGTATTGTTTTTAAGAGAGCAAATTAAAAGAATTGAGATTATTTTAATAACTCAAAATATTATCGGATCTCCTGAAGAAAAAATACCGAAATATCTGTTAAAGCCTATCTATCAAGTATGATATAATATGAAAGTCCTAGCTAGGCATAAATTTTTGGCTTACAGAATACAACATCCTGAAGATGAACTATCATCCTGAAGATGACATTAATCATCCTGAAGGTGAACTATCATCCTGAAGATGAACTATCATCCTGAAGATGCCATTAATCATCCTGAAGATGCCATTAATCATCTTGAAGATGAACTATCATCCTGAAGATGAACTATCATCCTGAAGATGACATTAATCATCCTGAAGATGAACTATTATCTTGGAAATGAACTATCATCCTGAAGATGACATTAATTAATCACCCCGAAGATGAAAACTTCATACAATGACGATTGATGAAGAAACATTAAAATCGTTCTCCACTAAATACACCTATTTGGTTGTATGGATATACATTAAAAGACCCCTTTCCGTTAGCTGGAAGAGGGGAAGAATATACAAGGTCCAGAAGTACCTTAAGTGTCTTTGGAACACTCTTTTACCTGGTCAACTGCATGCGTCTCTTTTGAGCATTAGCAGTATAGCTATTAGACAGGTACAATGCAGTACCTGCAGCGCACCACTGGACCATAGATATGTAGCTTCTGCGCTATCTCTAAGGGTCGAGGAAAAATCCTCCATGTTAAATGTATTTGCATATGAAGGTTACAGATCATCGCGATGAATAGTATAAAAGGGACGTCCACCTCCTAAACATCTACACAGAATCCTCCTAAGTCTACATCCTTCCACCATCCCGAGAAGCTCATCACCCAAGGAGCAGTTCAAGAACATGCAAATCCAGGTCCTGAAGTACCTCGCAGATAATGACGATTGAGACTTGGAGCTGTCTACCAAGTTCGTAGCGCTCCTTTAGTTTCACCTACTGCCTTATATGAGTGAAATTTGTATAGATGAGTGAAGTTTATACTTTACATTTGCTTTTGGAATGTTGTAGATGAGATGGATGTATAGACGCATAGGAGATTAATGTATATATACATAGGATATCTGCAAGCTTGAAGCTTAATCAGATAAAGGGGAGTCAACTGTAGAGTTGTACTCTTTTTCCTTGGTTAGTGGTTTTTTCCCACAGGGTTTTCCATAGTCAAGGTTTTAACAGACAACCATATTGACTCTAGATCCAGAAGTATCCATCCCTCGACACATCCCCAAATCAGGGGAAGTTATGGAGTGTTGTACTCTTTTTCTTCCGCTATTGGTTTTTTCCTACAAGGTTTTCCATAGCTAAGGGTTTTAACGAGGCAGTTATCCCTAACTTGGATCTACAAGTATCCACCCTTTAAGATACTCAGTAGTACTATTGAATCATTCAGTATTCATAAAGTCGAGTATACCACGTTTGTTGGATAAGGGAAAGTGTTATGAATAGGACCCATTGGGCCTATTGGGTATCCACCCACATGAGTAACCTATATGAATACTATATAAAGGGGCTAGGGGTTTCCTAGCCTCAACCTTCTCCAAACCTGTTTCTCCTTCACAACGCTATAAAAGTAATTAGAACAATACAATTACTAAATCCTCAACGACAAGAAACTAAATTTCAGAAATAAAAAAAACCCCTCACTCCAACTTAAAAAGCAGAAACTAAATTCTCATCTTATTTAAAATCAAGTTTAGAGGTCTTGGTTTCGGTCTTTAGGGGATTTTAAGTTTCGATCAAGTTTCGCTCATTTTGGTGATTTCAGAATTTCGTTTCGTTTCTTCCGTATAGACAGTTTCAAATACTTAAAAACATATCAAATACTTTGTAACGCCCCGCTTCCAAAAAGACACCGGAAGCGAGAACGTTACACGGCCCGCTTGAACTGGAGCGGTGAAGCTCGAGTTCAATAAGCGTCTGTGATAAAAACACAGAAAGGGTCCTTGCATTTGCGTATCAGAACAACCAGAAAACATTTCATTAAATTAAAAGGGCACTTCCAGAATTGTTCGTACAGAAAATAAAACAACAGGGCCTCAGCATGGCCAAAGGAAACTACAACCAAACACTAATCCTACTACAAGGAACTAAACTAAAATTCAAAGCAATGACGGAAAAGAGACTCTAGTCATTCTGCAGAAAACGTCTCGACGTCTTCGACAACTCTGGCTCTCCAAGTCAGGTGGTACTCAAGCTCTGAACCTGACATACATCCACAAACATGAATGTATGTCAGCTAGGGGTCTGCAAGAAAGAGTTAGCATCCCAAGGCGAAGTATATAACAAGTATATGAAATTTAGAAGCATCATTAAATTTAAAAGAAACGACTGCAACAATTAACATTTAACAATTACATAGCAGAAAGAAACAATCCTAGCTTGCAGTTCTAGTCGATGGAAAGTTTAAAGTTAGATTCTCAGAGTTTGTTAGCATTTCAATCTTCACGATGACCAAGTTAGCGTTACAATGACCATGTCAAGAATTCACATCTAATCTAGGGTTCTCGCCTTTAGGTCGTGATGAGAAGGTCGTTCCTCTCACGGGGGCTTACCGTGATTGACACTAACCCACCGCGTCGGGTGGTGTTCTTGAGGAGAGTACCTTTCATACGCCCAGTGGCCGCTCAACCCTAACCCCACCCAAAAGTTTTGCCGGAACACGAGTCGGCCTAGTCGACTCACACGACATCACGAATTCACGATTCCGCCTTCGAGGCGCACGATTTCACGATGTCCAAACTGTTAAACATGTCAAGACTCACTGAATTTCACTGTTATCAATTTTAAAGTTTTATGGTGACAGTTCTGCAAAATGGAAACGGGTCGAACGACCGTTTCCGTAATTTCAAATAATGACGATTACGTCCTTTTTGTTCAACTTGCTACAGAAACGATTTCTTTCTCTAGTTGTTTAAATTGGGGGTATATCGTATGATATACCGTTGGATCCCAATTTTCGTCCTAGTCATTATGGTGTCAGTTTGTACGTCATTTCACGTCTAAATTTTGAGTTACACAGCAAAACATGAAGGCGGCGTAAACGTGCCGAAACTTCTAAAATTCATAACAAATCATATACTTGCCTGATTTTGACGTTCTTGGTGTCGTTGGAATCGTCTCGACGAGTACTACGCCGTGGAGGGTTTGGTTCGCTGTTTTGACAGAGTATAAAATCAGAAATGACGTTTTTCAGTTCAGGTCAGATTCGCAAAGCTCCTACGACGTCTAATCAACATGTTTTATTAGGTTTCTCTACTTTATGGTGGGGGTTATAAAATATTAACCCGAACAAAGTGATTAACAGCTAGCATATGTTATATTCTTAACATGGTATTACGAAGACAAAACAATCTTTATATAACTCTAACTATTATAATAATCCTAACAGGATAACAAGGCACAACTTATATCAACTAGTCCTATCATTACTACCTATTAGAAAACTACATACTACTAGCCATATTAACATGTCAATAACAGAATCATATTTTCCCCCTTTTTTTAAACTAACTAACAAACACTAACCTTAAAGTATGATAACTGAGTATTAAAAATTAACCGTTAACTTATATGATATATAAAAACATTTTTATAAAAGTTTATCATTGATAACAAAAAACTAAACCCTAACTAACTGGGACTAACCATATCATAAACTAAGCTTTATACTAATAGTCAACACAAGTGATACACAGTTTCCTCTTCATAAAAATAACATGTTTAACACCACTCTTAACCATAGATAAATCCTAACTAAACTACAGAGGATAAGCTAACCTTTAAAGACCTTTTAATGTCTGATCGTTGCAGGTGGTGAGAGCGGACGCAGCCGGTGTCACGCCCCGCTTCCCAAAAATGTGGAGGCGAAGCGTGAGAAGGTCCGCTCAGACTTGAAGCTACAAAGCCGCAAGTCCGATAAGCGTCAATTACTTTAAAACTGCAGGTCCTTGCAACGCGAAACGAAACAAAGATAATAATAACGAAAGAGACAAAAGAAACATCTCAGAATATCCATAATAATAAATCTCAACAACGCAGAAAAGCCACCAGGCTACAAATAAAAGAGTCTAAAGGCCCAAACATGGCCAACAAAAGTACAAAGTACAAACGACGGTGCTACGCACCAAAAACTAACAAAAGGCTTAAAACAAAATAAAGCTCAACAAAGACTCAAAGCATGGTCACCGGTGTCCACCAAAATCCTCCTGTGCAATCATGGACTCAGACTCAGCGTCAGCAAAACATCACGTACTCGGCAACGGTCTCTGGCTCAGGGTCTAACATGTGACGCCCAAAAGAGCAAGGGGCACATGTCAGCAAGTCTGGAAGACTTGTGCAAGTGAAACTGAAAGTACAAGTAAGAGCAACCTAAAAGTTCTAGCATGATGCAATGACATGGCAGTTAAAGTAATGAGTGCAACGGATAAAGTAAAGTAAAGTAAAGTACGAGCATGGCATGGCATTCACAAGACAAGTACAAGACAAGAAAAGTAAGCACCTCGTGCACAGAGATTCCGTCCTTTGGCTAGAGTGGCTGTACGGGCCAACTCCTAAGCTCAAGTAACCGTTTATCCCTACCCCTCCACGTGTATCGGGCATTGGTTTCTGGCCAACACATGAGGCCCGCTTCTGGACCACGAGCCAGGAAGTGTGTAAACAAGTATGGCGTAGGGGTGCACCTAGCCGGACAAGTAGTACAAGGACAAGTATTGTAGCGTGTGCTACGATGCAACAATCAATGCATGGATGACTTGGCATGGCAAGTAGTAAAGCGTACAAGTAAGAAAAGTAAACGTGACAGTTTAGCATGCATGAACAACAATTTTAAGGGGTTGGATCTAGCTTCGTTGTCAAGCTAGATCATTTAGGTGACGGATCTAGTTTCGTTGTCAAACTAGATCAAGTGGGCGTCTAGCCAGCTATCATTTCACTGACTAGTCTCTTTTACGCTAAAAGCAAGTAAGTGGCCTAAAAACATGGCCCTACACAAGAGTTGGCAAGTTTCACTTGCCTGCAACTATCACGTCAAGAAAACACCGTCCAACGAGTCCAAGGTCACGATTCCTACGTGCACAAGTCCACCGGCCTACATCCGTTTTATTAATCTTGATTAGTGATTTCTAAAACATTTAAAATACTTTAAAATACTGATTTTTAGTCTTTATTAGCATGCAATTGGGTTGGGGGGTCCTAGGGGTGCAAAACGTTACCTCAACACGACGCGAGAGCTACACCGGCGTCGGGTAGCGACGCCGGGGGTTGGAATAAAAGATCGCGCTCCAAGTCCTGATTCCAAAATATATTCCTCGCTGGAAAATTCAGAGCTTCAACCGGGGCGACGGTTCCAGATTCCAAAGCTCGCACGTGCGACGACGGGCTACGACGTGCGACGACGTCGTACGCGATGAATCCTTGAAGAGAAAGCACCTAGGTGGGGCCCACAGTAGTCCTAGGGACCTTTGGGGAACCCACAATAACTCTGAAGAACTTGGGGGGCCCACGGAGGCAAGCGGTGCGACGGGTGCGGGGTTGCGACAAGTGGCCGTCGGTCGTACACAGCCAATGCGGGGGCTTGGCTCGGTCAGACACGGGGGCGGCGCTGTTGCAACGTTGGGGGTCGGTCGCAGCAGCGGGGGGCGGTCGTTTCCTTCGGTCAGACCGATGGAAATCCTCGGTCAGGCGCTTGGAAGCGGGGTTGCAGCGCTGCAGCGATGCAACGCTCGGGCGCTCGGTCACAGCGGCGGCTTCCTTCGGTCGGGCACGGAGCTAGCGGGGCGACAGAGCGGGTCGGTGCGGAGCGAGGCGACCGGGCGGTTCTCTCGGTCAGACCGAGAGGCCCTATCGGTCAAGCGGGGAACGAAGCGGCGGTCGATGGCAGCGGTGCGGAGCGGCTTGGGTGCGGGCGGGGGTCTCGGTCGGAGCGGGCGAACGGAGCTGTTTTCCTCGGTCGTACGGGGGCTGAACGTCGCAACGTTGCGACGATTCGTCGCAACGTCCAAAATGACTTTGGGAGAGGCTAGGGCTAATTTCTTTGGAAAATAGGACTTGCTAGGGGTTGCTTATATAGTATAGGTGGGGTTGACTTGGTCTAGGGCTAAATCTAATAGGATTAGAATTCAAAAAGATTTAAAATTTGAATTTAAACTTCTCCAACCCATTCTAGGATTTGACCTGGTCCAAATGAGCTGGAAATTGGCTCAAAAATTCTTTAAAACGTTTAAAACTCAAATAAATTTTATTTGGCCGAAATTAATTTAAAAATAAATTATTAAAAATAATATAAAACTTGTAAAAATTATAAAAGTGGTCAAATAAACTCCAAAAATTATAAAATAAATATCGGGGTGATCGTGGCGACGAATGTGAGCTAACTAAGAAGACGGATCTCAAATTCGACGTCGGACGACGAAACTAAAAATAGAAACGTCTCCCGTCAAAAGTGAAAGTCGTCACGTCTCATCGAGTAAGTTCAAATTGTGGGAAAACGACTCGAGAAGTGTCGTTCCAAGATAGTGCCACTATTTAATACTCTCAGGGACGTGGTGAGAGCGGACGCAGCCGGGGGCGTACAGCCGGGGGCGTGTTGGCGCGGCCTAGGGAGCTCCGGTGAGGGGAGGCCGAGCGATGCGAGTGCCGGGCGTGCGAGGGGGCACACCAAGCTGCGGGATGAGGGTGCTGCGGGCTGTGGGCGTGGAGGAGAAGTCGGGGAGAGGGGAGTACCGCGAGAGAGGAACGGGATGCTGCAGCGTTCCGACGATCCGCAGGCGACTAGGGGAGACCGTGCAGTGTGCTGCCTGTGCGAAGGAGGAGGCGTGAGTTGCTAGGACAGGGGAAGGCGTGGGGGAGATGAAGGCACGGGTCTGAAGTAGGGCGAGGGGGTCGAAGCGTGGGTAAGATGGTAGGGGCGACGGCGGGTGTCCGGGGGCGTGCGCGTTGCGTGTAGAAGAGGGGAAGAGAAAAGTTGGGGGAGGCGGCTGCTGTTAGGGCTAGATGGGAGAAGGTGAAGGGGACCTAGGTTACTTATAATAGTCTAGGGTGTTGGCATGGACATCACGTGATCTTGGTTTCTAAAGTTCTCTTATATAATAACTAGTCATAACCCGTGCCCGCGGGCACGGTTCATTTAAGATTTCCCTCGCGAAATCTTTATTCCCAAAAAATTATTTCCACAGCCAAAATTTAAAAGAACAACAAATTAGCGTAAAAATATTTAGCGACACGGGCGTCTTCGGCGCAGAACAACAAATTCGGTGTGTGCGCCTTTGGCAGAGAACATCAAATTCGGCGTAGAACAACAATTTTGGCGTGAGCGCCTTTGTCGTAGAACAACAAATTAGCATAAAAAAGTTTACCGGGTACCGGGCGCCTTCGGTGCGGGATTATTATCTAAATCAAATATGTTTATAAAATAATTTGGCGTCCCAAATCTAAATTATATTTAGATAATGCAGTTCGCAACCCAATTTTGTTTATTAAAAAATTTGGGTAGATTTAAATACATGTTTATTCAAATCCATATCATTCTCCTATAATTTCTCGCACATTGCGATATAAAATCACAATGCCTATTCCTTCTCCTCCTCGTCTTGCTATTTTAAATTAAAAAAAGTCATCTTTTTTGGGATAGAAAAGAATTGGTTTTGCTTCAATTTTAGGTCTGTTTGTTTGTTTTTTCACCATTTCAAAGTTTTTTAGTTGCAATTTTATTGTATTTTTTAATTGTCGATGTAAGTCCACATTTTGTGGCTTGATTAATGAGTTTTAGTCTCTGATCCACCGAATTTAGCATCATGATTTTTTGGGGGTTTGATTCAGTAATTGATACTGAATGTAATAGCTTGCGTTCAAATCAATTGGCCGTAAAAAGCTCTCATTAGAATTACACATTGGAATTATCAATAGACTTTTGGTTCGGTTTCTTTCAAATTCTGTTATACTGGCTTATTTCAAATAATATACAAAACACCACAACTTTAAATTTCCCAGATCAAGAAAAGACCAGAACCCCAAATGTCCATTAATCCCTCAAAAACAAATGGCCATATAAGAAAATAAGGATTAATCATCAAAAACATAGAATATCAATCTGATCAGCATGCAGGAGTTTCACAACAAAAATAGATTAAAAGGCCAAATAAGGAACTATGGAATAATCTTGAGTTTTGTTGACCATGAGTTGGACTGAATCCCTCAGAAAATCACTCAAAAAAGGAAAATAGGCCTAAGTGGTGATTTTTGTTGTGTGAAACTTTAAAATATAATCAACAAAACTCAAGATCCATCCCTCAAAAGATGCCCAGAAAAGGAAGTATGAGTTTTTTTAAAACAATCCTCCGTGGCGAGGTACTCTAGGAAGGCAGGAGGTAGATAAGGAGCCGGAGTCAACGGTGCCGGAGCAAACACAAAGAGCGTAGCAGCCGGCCTTGAGGAAATGAGCGAAGCCCGCCTTCTGCGACCACAACACTACCTCCGACATTGTATTTGACGCCTCCCCTTTTTTACGACCTCCTTCAATCTCCCACAACTTCAAAGTTTGCTTCGGACCTAGATCAAGAAAAGTGCAGAACCCGAAACGTACGATGAAACCTACAAAAAACAACTGCACTGATAAGATAATGAAGTTGGGATTAACTATAAAAAACATCAAATATTAATGTTTAGTAAGCATGCAGAGGATTCACACAACAAACCGCAGATAATGACGTGTGGAATAATGTTGAGTTTTGTTGACCTTTGAAACTGAATCTTTAAAAAAATATCCCTAAAAAAAAGGCCCCGGTAGCAATTTTTGTTATTGAACAAAAGTCAATAGCTCATAATCCCCTATCCACATTCATCTCCCAGCAACTAATTTCAACGAAACGCAGGGGGCTAGCTTTAATTGTGAAGTGGGAACTACCTGAAACAGTGCCAAAAAAAATTTACATAACACATTATGAGATAATTTCAAAACCACGCCATTAAACACCAAGTTTTGCACACACACACAAAATAATTAAGCATCAAAAACTGAAGCAAGCAGTTATTCAATTCTAAATGGCCCAAATCCCTAATTCCTTTCATCATTCATTAAATAGTTCCAGCAATAACCCACCACCATGCACACCCTAATTTTTCTACCACTTTTTAAATTGGGTTGTAACGTCAGTAAAA
Organism: Scilla litardierei; assembly: GCA_030789695.1. NCBI lineage: Eukaryota > Viridiplantae > Streptophyta > Magnoliopsida > Asparagales > Asparagaceae > Scilla > Scilla litardierei. The sequence continues at coordinate 66,868,111 of CM061132.1, forward strand.
GAAAAAAAAACTTAAAAACAACGCACTTATAGGAAGCGTCGCTGATCCAAGGAGGTATCTGCACAAATCAACAAATTAAAAAACTGAGACTGAGTTGTAGAAAGATTGGGCACCATATACACATAGCACTCGGTGACTTGAAAGAGAATCAACTAAAGATCCTAAAAAAATGGATGTATGGATTTTTCTAGACCTTGTTACACTCCAATATAGGAGCGTCTATATTGGCAGTAAGACCAAAAGACCAAAACGTACAGAAGCAATGAAATGAAAGTGAAAACAGAGGAAAAAGTGTACCTTTTGGAGAAAAAGCTCAGATGATGTTGGCTGAGAAAATGCTCCAAGGGAGGTGGGGTTAACTGCGACAAATCAGAAGGAGAAAACGAAGATCAAATGGAAGCAGATATTAACAAAGATCAAATGAAAAACTGATGGCGGATGTTACCTGCGATGGGAGAGGAAGAAATTGATGGGGATGTTCTTGGGGCTGGCGGGCGCTCTGGATGGTGGCGAAACCATTTGATGGTGGAACCAATTGATGGCAGATGTTCATTTTAATTTAGGGTTTTTTTGTGTAGAAGGCGAGGCGTCTTGTGGAGGAGCCGAGGAGTCCTTGAAGAGGCGTGTTCTGTGCGAAACCAATTGATGGCGAAACCATTTTAATTTAACCCTTTTTTATTGGGTCCTTTGTTAATTGATGGCGGAACCAAACTGCGTTCATTTTAATACACTTGTATTCATTTTTTTTAAGTCTGCATGCCTTAATTGGGCGGCATATTTTGGCTTTAGTGCGTCACTTTTTTCTCTCTTTTTTTAATTGGGCTGCACTTTTTTCTTATTTTTTTAAGCCTGCATGCCTTAATTTGGCTTTAGTGCGGCATAATTTTTTGAGCTTTCTAGTTTGCAATGATTTCAAGTTTCAAAAACCGAGTTTTAAAAACTGAATTGGCCCCACCCTAAGTTTAAAAAATTCAGTCTCTCTTAAACAGGTTTACATCAAACCATCTGAACCGTTGATTTTCCATGGTCAAATCTCAACCGTCTTTTATCTTGTCCTAGTCAGCCCTAGGATTCAAAAAACACTGTCAAATGTATAATAGATTTTTGTGTGTGGGTTGTGCACGTGAAGGCCAGCTATAGACCTATAGGGTTGTGTTAATCCGCTAGTTGTGTGTGCAAGGGGCAGCACGTGATGCATTGGAAAAATGCCTTAGGGTTTTTATTAAAAGATGAGGCATGGGGTTTGCCTATAGGGTTTTATAAAAGATGAGGGCATGCGCAGCGTAACCTAGGGTAGGTGTTAGGGTTGTTGAAGATGAGATAAAAAAAAATTCGGCATGTGTTTATTCCTAGGGTGTAGTAGGTTAAAAAAATATATAGTATAGGTTTTATTGAGAGAGAGAGATAGAGAGTAGGCTGTGTGTGTGCGTTGGTTACCTTGGGGTTGGGTTTTGGGAAAAATATTAGAGAGGTTAAGAAAATAAGGAAGTAGTTCAAAGATTTGTCTTATTATATTTGTTAATAATTCATACTTATTTTACAACGTATTACCATTTTAAACAAAACAAAATGCTAATGGGTTTGCTTTTGATAAAAAGAACTTACAGAGCCCCCGACTAATTTTATATATAAAAATAATTTTATAAGGTAATAATGATTTAAGCGGGTTGGGCTCTCGACGTCCAAAAATTACAACGAAGGTACCGGAGCGTTCGCGCCTCCGAAAGGATCGTGGATACAGGGTTCGGTCGCGCGTCTGAGCTACGGAAATAAAATAATAAAGTCGAACACGAATACATGCACGCGAAACAACATACGCTCGCAAACACACACGACCGGAAAGTGGCCGTTACATCCTACCCACCTTAAAAATGATTCCGCCCTCGGAATCTTATCCGCTTAAGGTACCGGGAAAAATATTAGGGTAACACTCGCATCTCTTCTTCTAACGCATACACACCATAAATAACCATCATGCCATATCCAAATAGTATTTCGAATACTAATATCCATACCAATAGTATTACCGCTGATGAGACTAATCAACGTTCATGCTAATAGTAGTAACAATGTACATGCACCTAACTAATTACGTATTAACATAACACATTTAATATAATGCCATACTACAAATACAATCCAACCAATATTATACTCGGGTGAATAGTGACACCCGACCACACCGATTTACTAGCTGTAGGTATGCCATCACCTCGCACTCTCACATTATTACAAATTCACAACGTAATACCCAATATCTTATATACTCACAATCTATACCGACATAGCATCACATGTCATATAAACATACCGCCAATAAAAATACAACCATTCTTAGTCAATTAACACTTCAATCGTACAGCCACTTTTACATACCGCATATTACCATATACCCCCAATAATATTATTTCAAATCACTACACGTATATACACGCACGTAATACATTACACCACACACAGATTTATACAAGCCTTACTCCTAGCACTAGGGTCATCGTAATCTACCCACCTTAGGATCAAGTCCGTCCCCTGACTTCCTTAAATAGGCCGACGTAGGGGTGGGGGACTTAGATACTATAGTCGACCTATCCCGGACACACGTACATTATAATGAAACCATATACATCCAAATACATACACTTAATCATATAGCACACACTTTCAATTTTCCATACATATATCAATTTTACATACATATACATACTCACACTACCACACTATTATCTCGTATCTATATAGGTCACATATACACTCGTCGGTACACAAAGCCATGGTAATTTGTATAGGGCTAGCATACTATTTCATACATTCACATACACGTAGTCACAAACATACGGCCATGCATACCTCCTGGTATACACGTGCTCACACATCATCTCGTAGGGGTAATACAATATTATAATCCTAATATACGTACAACACACTTATTCACACAATATACATATATACACCTATAGCTAATCACGTACCTATATACACACGAGCACACGCTGGACATACTAACATATAGATCGCATAATGAACCTGCACACATAACCATACTTACATTCATTTATCATTTACATGCACCACAACACCACAATCAAAGCCAAAGATCTCCCTAAGAAATGATAAGTTCTAAAGTGACAACTAAGAAAGTGTAGGATTCAGAGTTGAATGATGTGACGAACTAATGTTGTGGTGGACGGTTCCGGAGGTGGTATGGTTAGGAGAGTGGTTTGGTTGGGTGACGTAAAATATTTAAGAATAATTAAATAGTTAAGAAGATAATGATATGTGTAAAATAATAACATCATAAAATAGTGATCATATGGCATAAGTTAAAATGTAAAATGTGATTAGTCAAATAATGAGTGAAGAGTAAATGGGCCTAGCGATGCAGTGCTTCTTTCACAAATGGAAAATAGGTTTGTAAAAAGAAATTTTTTTTAAAAAAAAAATATTTGAAGACAATGATTATAAAACTGACACACAGGACTTTGAAGTTCTATTTAACTTAGGAAAGTATTTTAAAAGTATATATCAAGGACCGTTTCGAAATACATCAGTAAGAAAAGGGAGGTGAAATTTGGACAAGTGAATTAGAAATAAAGTTTTAAAAGTCCATTGCTTGAGGAGAATAGAGTAGTTATGTGAAATAGAAGTGCGAAAGATGTACGTGAGGAAATCGTTATAAAATCGTAATTAAAGATCGCATCAGGAGAGTTTCACAATCAAGATTGGGTTTAAGTTGACTGAAGTGTAGAGAATCTAAGTAAAAGTTTTCGAAAGAGTTTTAAACTTAGCGAAGAATGAAACATCGGAAATACTTTTTAGAAGGGGAGGTTCAAGGTTAAAGCTGGGGGATCTGAAGAGTTTATGTGAATCGAGGACAAGAATCAGGTTCGACGATTGAAACGTAAGGACGACTAAGAAGTAACCCCGTTAATACACTACGGTGGATTTCTATGACCATAATATGGAAATGCAAAGACTAGGGAATAGTAAAATCTGGGGCAAAGATAGTCATTGGGTGGATTAAGGTTTAACACTAAGGTTCTTCAACGAACTAGATTGCGATAGGGAAGCCAACGTAAGGGTTCGTTGAGGATCGAGATCGAGATCTTATCTATAGATCTGGGAAAATCCTACGCTTCAAAGTCTATTGGTTGCAGGCGTCTCAGGCTCGACTTGCACGACGACGATCGCTACGTTCGGTCGGGCCCTGAATTCGATAAATCTAAGCGAACGACTAACGAATTCAAAAGTCTAATAAGGTCAGTGCTGGACGATTAATCGATAGGATGACTCCTAAGATGATAATTCTGAGTTGTGGCAGGGGTGTCTGACTAACGAACACAAGCGTCTATCTATTTCTATTATCCTGGTATCGGTTTCCTATCATGCCGAGACAAGATGTTCGAGTAATTTCGCGTACGAACTATTCTGGATGTTTTTTGGCTAATGAAAAGTGTTCTAATTGTTCTGAACTTCGCAGTTGCATGCGACCTGCATGGGCAACCACTAAAACCGGTAACGCCCCGCTTCCCAAAAGACACCGGAAGCGAGAACGTTACACGGCCCGCTTGAACTGGAGCGGTGAAGCTCGAGTTCAATAAGCGTCTGTGATAAAAACACAGAAAGGGTCCTTGCATTTGCGTATCAGAACAACCAGAAAACATTTCATTAAATTAAAAGGGCACTTCTAGAATTGTTCGTACAGAAAATAAAACAACAGGGCCTAAGCATGGCCAAAGGAAACTACAACCAAACACTAATCCTACTACAAGGAACTAAACTAAAATTCAAAGCAATGACGGAAAAGAGACTCTAGTCATTCTGCAGAAAACGTCTCGACGTCTTCGACAACTCTGGCTCTCCAAGTCAGGTGGTACTCAAGCTCTGAACCTGACATACATCCACAAACATGAATGTATGTCAGCTAGGGGTCTGCAAGAAAGAGTTAGCATCCCAAGGCGAAGTATATAACAAGTATATGAAATTTAGAAGCATCATTAAATTTAAAAGAAACGACTGCAGCAATTAACATTTAACAATTACAGAGCAGAAAGAAACAATCCTAGCATGCAGTTCTAGTCGATGGCAAGTTTAAAGTTAGATTCTCAGAGTTTGTTAGCATTTCAATCTTCACGATGACCAAGTTAGCGTTACAATGACCATGTCAAGAATTCACATCTAATCTAGGGTTCTCGCCTTTAGGTCGTGATGAGAAGGTCGTTCCTCTCACGGGGGCTTACCGTGATTGACACTAACCCACCGCGTCGGGTGGTGTTCTTGAGGAGAGTACCTTTCATACGCCCAGTGGCCGCTCAACCCTAACCCCACCCAAAAGTTTTTCCGGAACACGAGCCGGCCTAGTCGACTCACACGACATCACGAATTCACGATTCTGCCTTTGAGGCGCACGATTTCACGATGTCCAAACTGTTAAACATGTCAAGACTCACTGAATTTCACTGTTATCAATTTTAAAGTTTTATGGTGACAGTTCTGCAAAATGGAAACGGGTCGAACGACCGTTTCCGTAATTTCAAATAATGACGATTACGTCCTTTTTGTTCAACTTGCTACAGAAACGATTTCTTTCTCTAGTTGTTTAAATTGGGGGTATATCGTATGATATACCGTTGGATCCCAATTTTCGTCCTAGTCATTATGGTGTCAGTTTGTACGTCATTTCACGTCTAAATTTTGAGTTACACAGCAAAACATGAAGGCGGCGTAAACGTGCCGAAACTTCTAAAATTCATAACAAATCATATACTTGCCTGATTTTGACGTTCTTGGTGTCGTTGGAATCGTCTCGACGAGTACTACACCGTGGAGGGTTTGGTTCGCTGTTTTGACAGAGTATAAAATCAGAAATGACATTTTTCAGTTCAGGTCAGATTCGCAAAGCTCCTACGACGTCTAATCAACATGTTTTATTAGGTTTCTCTACTTTATGGTGGGGGTTATAAAATATTAACCCGAACAAAGTGATTAACAGCTAGCATATGTTATATTCTTAACATGGTATTACGAAGACAAAACAATCTTCATATAACTCTAACTATTATAATAATCCTAACAGGATAACAAGGCACAACTTATATCAACTAGTCCTATCATTACTACCTATTAGAAAACTACATACTACTAGCCATATTAACATGTCAATAACAGAATCATATTTTCCCCCCTTTTTTAAACTAACTAACAAACACTAACCTTAAAGTATGATATTAAAAATTAACCGTTAACTTATATGATATATAAAAACATTTTTATAAAAGTTTATCATTGATAACAAAAAACTAAACCCTAACTAACTGGGACTAACCATATCATAAACTAAGCTTTATACTAATAGTCAACACAAGTGATACACCGTTTCCTCTTCATAAAAATAACATGTTTAACACCACTCTTAACCATAGATAAATCCTAACTAAACTACAGAGGATAAGCTAACCTTTAAAGACCTTTTAATGTCTGATCGTTGCAGGTGGTGAGAGAGGACGCAGCCGGGGGCGTGTTGGCGCGGCCTAGGGAGCTCCGGTGAGGGGAGGCCGAGCGCTGCGAGTGCCGGGCGTGCGAGGGGGCGAACCAATCTGTGGGATGCGGGTGCTGCGGGCTGTGGGCGTGGAGGAGAAGTCGGGGAGAGGGGAGTACCGCGAGAGAGGAACGGGATGCTGCAGCGTTTCGACGATCCGCAGGCGACTAGGGGAGACCGTGCGGTGTGCTGCCTGTGCGAAGGAGGAGGCGTGAGTTGCTAGGACAGGGGAAGGCATGGGGGAGATGAAGGCACGGGTCTGAAGTAGGGCGAGGGGGTCGAAGCGTGGGTAAGATGGTAGGGGCGACGGTGGGTGTCCGGGGGCTTGCGCGTTGCGTGTAGAAGAGGGGAAGAGAAAAGTTGGGGGAGGCGACTGCTGTTAGGGCTAGATGGGAGAAGGTGAAGGGGACCTAGGTTACTTATAATAGTCTAGGGTGTTGGCATGGACAGCACGTGATCTTGGTTTCTAAAGTTCTCTTATATAATCATTTTTGTGTGTGGGTTGTGCACGTGAAGGCCAGCTGTAGACCTATAGGGTTGTGTTAATCCGCTAGTTGTGTGTGCAAGGGGCAGCACGTGATGCATTGGAAAAATGCCTTAGGGTTTTTATTAAAAGATGAGGCATGGGGTTTGCCTATAGGGTTTTATAAAAGATGAGGGCATGCGCAGCGTAACCTAGGGTAGGTGTTAGGGTTGTTGAAGATGAGAAAAAAAAAAATTCGGCATGTGTTTATTCCTAGGGAGTAGTAGGTTAAAAAAATATATAGTATAGGTTTTATTGAGAGAGAGATAGAGAGTAGGCTGTGTGTGTGCGTTGGTTACCTTGGGGTTGGGTTTTGGGAAAAATATTAGAGAGGTTAAGAAAATAAGGAAGTAGTTCAAAGATTTGTCTTATTATATTTGTTAATAATTCATACTTATTTTACAACGTATTACCATTTTAAACAAAACAAAATGCTAATGGGTTTGCTTTTGATAAAAAGAACTTACAGAGCCCCCGACTAATTTTATATATAAAAATAATTTTATAAGGTAACAGTGATTTAAGCGGGTTGGGCTCTCGACGTCCAAAAATTACAACGAAGGTACCGGAGCGTTCGCGCCTCCGAAAGGATCGTGGATACAGGGTTCGGTCGCGCGTCTGAGCTACGGAAATAAAATAATAAAGCCGAACACGAATACATGCACGCGAAACAACATACGCTCGCAAACACACACGACCGGAAAGTGGCCGTTACATACTTTAAAAATAAAGTTGTAAATAAATCTATCAACTACTATCATATTTGTATAACTAATATGTATTTACAAATTTTTATAATACTATCAAAAATTTAAAATAAATATATTTGTGAATTTAGAAGAGTTTTACTACTCACGTTACACATTTTGCTAAATATATAACACTTTTTTACAAGTTTGGCATTCCATTCCGTATATTGCTAAAAGATAATGGCAAACCTATAAATAAATGGAACATAGCGAAATGTGCAAGATGAATAGCAACAAAAATATTAGCCACCACCCATAGCGTTGTTAATCAAATTAAACATTTTGATAAATGTTTTAAATTTATTTAGAAGTTTGTCGTTCCCTTTTGTTAAAATGTTTAAAAGAGAATGACAAACTTGTAAATAAATGTAACTTGTTAGCAAGATGTGTAATTTACCTAAATCACTCAGCATGAGGCATATGCCACATGTTAAAACAAAACAAAGGGCTCGAGCCCTTCGTTGTTCATTGCAGGCATCCGGGCTCGAGTCATTCATTACAGGCAGCTGGTCTCTCTGACTCGATGGTGGAGACAGTGACGATGCTGGAGGCGGCGACGATGTCGAAGACGACGAGATTTTTTTGTGAATCTCAGAAGGGAACGATGTAAGAAATTTTTTGATTTATATTTTGTAAATCTTTGAGTTTAAATTTTTTGAATTTATTTGTTAATTTCGTTTGATTTTTCCAATTTTATACTCAATTTCGACCGAAATGACACCGTTCCGGTTGAAACTGAAACTTCCCTCGGTTTCATCTCGCTTGTTTTTGAAACCAAGACGAAACATCCAATACCGATACATAGCGGGCAAACCCTAAACCGTGCTTCAAATTGATCCGATGGTATCCTTGTAAGAACCTAAAAATAATAATTTTCCCAAAACAGATGAGCTCAACAACCAAGAAGTAATGAAACCATTATGCGTGTTATATGGAACATAACATTATTCATGCAAAAGTTAAATTTAATATGAGATTTAAACAAGGGATTAATATAGGAAAGGTGCCATCTGATCCAATAGATTAGGTACATCTAGTTGGCACTTCTTCATTCGTCCACGTCAACAAGCAGCACATGGGCCTCTTGATGGAATTTTGCTGGGTTTATTTGCAAAAGGCGCCCCTTTTTTCGGCAAACACCCCCACGCTGCTGTGATGCCGTACGATGTCGCATCACAGCTCATTGATGGCAGGGAAAAGGACTGAACCCCCCTTGCCGATCGATTGTAGCTCGTTGATCTCATCGATATCCTCTAGGGATTAACCCATGTTGCCGCTGCATCTTCCCTCTGTCATCTTCCTTGCTGGAAGCGAAGTAAATTCCCCCAAATTCGACGAGCTCCTCTGTCGATAGTTGGATGCGATCAATCTCCACTTCATCGAGCCCCTCCACAGTTAGTTGGTTGCTGTTTACGGGTGTTTTCTCACCACTGAATCGTTGACCGATGACTGCACGGTCAATGTGGTCAAGGGGTCGGTTGAGATCCCTTGGCCACGCCAAGCACACGTGCACTTAGAGTGGATCGGAGGTGGCGTCGAGGTCGAGCATGAGATCCGGGCAGAGCGTCGGTCCTCAGCTGATGCTGAGCAGAGGGGAAGCCTCAACTCTAGGAGATGGGCTCGGCCTCGGTTGGACGTGCATCGAGGGATGACCTCGGTGCTCCGCTTGCTGCTCGATCTTCGGTCGGTTGCCATGCCTGCTTGCAGCGAGCGTGATCACTTGGCGCTGAGGGGTAGCCTGGGCGCCTTGGTCAGCTACTTCCTGAATAGACGAGAAACTCGTCAGGGGGGCCGGACCTTGGTTCCGGCCAAATCCCCTCCGATACCTAAGTTAGATCAAGGTCTGAAGAGTACTCGGTGGGGTAGGTATGACTCGAGAGGAGATCGATACGTTGACCCTCGGCACGAGCAGGGGGAGGGAGAGAAATGGCGGAAGACAAAATCGTTGATGGAATACCTCAGATCAGGATACCTGGGATTCGATCCCTCTCTTGGTCGTCCTTCCCATCCTCTTATAGGGTCCCTGCCATGATTGCGCCAATCCACATCCTTCGTCCGCCTCCTTCCACGCCCCGATGATCTGCTTTCTCCCCCGTCACCTACGCGAGTCGTGTGGGGGGGTTATTAACGGGCCCCTTAATGGCCATTAAGGGACTGCGGATTCATGGGAACAGCTATTTCTGAGGAGCACGAGCTGATCGTGCATCCCGGAGGCAGGCTGGTCTGGCTTCGAGTTCTATCTGTGAGCCTCGTCGGGCGGGCCCAATCTCGCTCGTGGGCTTCCCGTTCACGGCTGGGCCTCGGGTCTCTGCTTCTTGGGCTTCTCCAACATGCTCGTATCAATTCCCCCATCATCCAAGTCGTTCGATTTCTGCCGGTTCCGTTTGGGGGATGTGACTCTTGGGGATTTGACATGTCCGTTAGTCAAGGCCTAGCCATTAGATGGAAGCCATCATGACGCCGACCGTTTGAACTTCTCTCGGCACGGGATTCGAAGCGCCGCCGATCTTCAGATGACGCCACGTTCTTCTTTCCGGACGATTTGGATTCCATGATCGCTCTCCGCATAAAGGTGTCGGCCTCCCAAGTTTCGACACTTTCGCACCCCCACTTCCTGATCTCTGTCTTCCAAGCTTCTCCACCCCGCCATTCGTCTTCCTCCAGATTTTTTCTCAAGGTAATCCCCTCTCTCCTTCACTTGCCCTATGGCTACGCTTAGGATAGGTGGTTCAGCGTCGGGTTCAAGGGGCCGTCCGACGCCCGGGTCTGGTAATGTCCGGCCTCCGGGGCCCGGAGTTCCTTCGGGGACTTACCCAACATCGGACAAGGGAAAAAGGAAGCTTTTCACGGACCCCGTTGGTGATGACGTGGCTCGAGCTGTTGAAAGGTTCGATGTCCCCCAGCTGGTCCTTAGGTCGCCGTCCATGGCCCCCTTCTTGGTGGCTAAGGAGATCCGAGAAAAGTATCTGTGAAACTCGTATGACGTCAGGATCCCCTTTGGCGACAAATGGATTTGCTTCCTGCGGAATAATGAGGTCGGCGTCTATGTCGAGATGTTCCACCTGGGACTCTGCTTCCCCCTTCATCCTTTTATCATCCTAGTTATGGAATCCTTGATGCTGGCCATGTGCCAGTTGACGCCGTACTCCATCGCGGTGCTGACCGGGTTCATCGTGATCTGTCGCGTCCATGGATTGGAGCCATCTCTTTGATCGGTTCATATTTTACACCTTTTTTTCTGCATATTTGCATGCCATTTCGATCGCCCATATCACGCTTTTCACGATTATTCGACGATATTGCGTTACTTTTCATTATTTCTTGTTTTTGTCGGATTTTAGGAAATATGGAGCGATCGGGAGCAAAAATAAGCTTAAAGGGTTTGCACCCACTCCGGAGTGTCAACCATGGCTCTTTTGAGGGTTATTCTGCAATGGAAGACGAGTGGAAGAAGAAAGAACGTCGTAGGAGCGATGAGGAAGCGAAAAGATGGAGATTGGGTATTTTCAGCATGCCACTCGGCCGAGTGAAGGACTCACTCGGCCGAGCAAGGAAGCCCGCTCGGCCGGCTAGACCAGACACGCAAACAGCTTGAAGATCAGCATGCACTCGACCGAGTGACGACATCCCACTCGGCCGAGCACGGAGACACCACTCGCCCGAGTGGCACACGAACGACGGCAGGAGAAAAGATGCAACTTACTGTAATCCATCAGAGAAACTCCGAGGTCCAACTCGGCCGAGTACCAAAATCCCCTCGGTTGAGTGATCAAAGTCACTTGGTCGAGTGACTTCCGAGTGAGGCCGAGGACACGCAGCGCCCAAATTTTCAGACCGCCTCCCACTCTTTTGAAATATGATATCATTTTAGCTATCAAAGTATTTTTCTCATATTTTTTTATGGATAGTAGACTTCATGATGATTCCAACGCCGCCAAGAACACGTCAATCGAAGGTCGGATGAAATCTGGGGAATTTCTACAAGTCGATGCTACAGTGCTGGAATTTGCATGTCAGTGTCACTCGGCCGAGTGACATTTCCACTCGACCTGGTGAGTTTTCCACTCGGCCGAGTGACCAGTTTTTGACAGTTTTTGACAGTTTTGACAGAGTGCTGTTTTCTGGAGTTTCTGGCGGTTTTCCCCAAACCCATTATATATATTAATTCCCCTCTCCATATTTTGATACGCCACATCCTTTTGCTTACCACCATCGAGCATTTCTTTCAAGTGAATACTCAATTTCTTATTCATTTGACTTGATCACGCTTTGCAAAGCCATGACATTTTTGATTGAGTCATTTGAATAGGATTGTTTGGTATAAGCTTGGGGGAAAGCGCTCTCATGCATCATCGCATGTGCATGTAGTTGCATTAGGATTTCATATCATTCATTTCATCATTTTTCATTCACCCCCCTATTATTATCGTTGTTCCTTATATTCTTCCACTATGATCACATTGAGGACAATGTGAAGTTTAAGCTTGGGGGAGTGCATTTCCATGCCATTTAGATGCATTATTTGCATTTTTACTTTATTTTAGGATTTTTAAAATTTTTCAAAATTTTTTGCATCATCTTTTTGAATTTACCATTTTATTTTTCTTTTATGTATGTTCATGCATCATATTGTGTGCTTGTTTTTCTTTTATATTTCTTTTATGTGTGTTCATGCATCATATTGTGTGCTTGTTTTTCTTTTCTTTCCTCTCTTTTACTTTTATTTCTTTATTTTCCTTTTCTTTTCTTCCGCTAGATGAATTCCTAATGATGATATCTCTTATTGCTTTAGCAACCATCACGATGCTTATTATTCATTGCCATGCTACTTAGAGTATTTCAGTATTCTGCTATCCATGTGCTTGCTTATATATTCTTTTGATGATTCCTCTATATATGAATGCATGATATTAGTTGAAGCTGAATGTATGGATTAGTGTTTAGTATGCTTTTGTTGGAAGTGCACCAAGATTCACGCATCAATTGTATAATGGAAGCATCTGCCTTATCATCTTATTCACCTTCTGTTGCATGCTTGATATGAAAGTACTCTTTACCGCTTGACTTCACTCTTTATTGTGATGATTGAGAATATCCATGCTTACATATGAGTTTTAGATGAAGTATTATTTTATTGAACCGTTCGTGCACATCTTAGAGTGAACCGAGTGTTACATTATTTCTTTCTCCACATATATCTTTTTATTCTCTACATGTCACTTGAGTTCACCTCCTAAAGCTACTTATATCGCATCTATTTCCCAAAAATCCCTACAAAAGAAAAGTTTGCTCCAAAAAGTCCAAAAAGCCAAAAAGGAGCCAAAAACCAAAAATACAAATCAAATAGCTCCTACAAAAATCCAAAAAGAAAAGTGAGAAACAAAAAAGTTCAAAAAAAAGAAGAAAAAAAATGTTTCTCTATCTCATTATTGGAGCCACAAAATACTTGGGAAAACCAAGGCAAAAATCCCATTTTCCACTATCATATTCCTTTAGATGCGATGCCTCAAGCTAAGCTTTGGGGGGGGTGAATTCATTTGACCATATGAGTGAGTACGACAATAGAGTGGAGAGGTGCACGAATAGGGAAGTTTGATAATGCTGAAACTTAGCAAAATACCTTAGCTATGGAGATTTCTTATGAATTAATATGAATATGTGAATGACATGATTTATTCCATTCTCTAATGCATGCGTGGTGTGATTCTTATATGCTTCTGTTATAACTCTTGATTGAAAAGTGCATCGCCAACATTTGTATATTAAATTCTATGAAATCCGTGATGTGGATATGAATTGATTGTATGAATTTAGAGAGTCCCTTTTGTTGTTCTTAAAAGCTTGCAAGTACTATGTTTATGTAAGATATGAAATCGTTTATAGCATATGATTCGTATTTTCCAAGTTATCGTGATGTGTAGCTTATGGCTTGAGATCTGAGAGTATAATCTAGCGACCCCTTCCACTTCGTATTCTTTTATTTCATTTCCCTTATTTTTCATCTCCCGAGTTTGTCTTTTTACTTATCTTCCTCGTGGACGAGTAAGAGGTAAGCTTGGAGGATTTTGATCGGTCCATATTTTACACCTTTTTTCTGCATATTTGCATGCCATTTCGATCGCCCATATCACGCTTTTCACGATTATTCGACGATATTGCGTTACTTTTCACTATTTCTTGTTTTTGTCGGATTTCAGGAAATATGGAGCGATCGGGAGCAAAAATAAGCTTAAAGGGTTTGCACCCACTCCGGAGTGTCAACCATGGCTCTTTTGAGGGTTATTCTGCAATGGAAGACGAGTGGAAGAAGAAAGAACGTCGTAGGAGCGACGAGGAAGCGAAAAGATGGAGATTGGGTATTTTCAGCATGCCACTCGGCCGAGTGAAGGACTCACTCGGCCGAGCAAGGAAGCCCGCTCGGCCGGCCAGACCAGACACGCAAACAGCTTGAAGATCAGCGTGCACTCGGCCGAGTGACGACATCCCACTCGGCCGAGCACGGAGACACCACTCGCCCGAGTGGCACACGAACGACGGCAGGAGAAAAGATGCAACTTACTGTAATCCGTCAGAGAAACTCTGAGGTCCGACTCGGCCGAGTACCAAAAGCCCCTCGGTCGAGTGATCAAAGTCACTCGGCCGAGTGACTTCCGAGTGAGGCCGAGGACACGCAGCGCCCAGATTTTCAGACCGCCTCCCACTCTTTTGAAATCTTCTATCATTCCAGTTATCAAAGTATTTTTCTCATATTTTTTATGGATAGTAGACTTCATGATGATTCCAACGCCGCTAAGAACGCGTCAATCGGAGGTCAGATGAAATCTGGGGAATTTCTGCAAGTCGATGCTGCAGTGCTGGAATTTGCATGTCAGTGTCACTCGGCCGAGTGACATTTCCACTCGACCGGGTGAGTTTTCCACTCGGCTGAGTGACCAGTTTTTGACAGTTTTAGACAGTTTTGATAGAGTGCTGTTTTCTGGAGTTTCTGCAGGAAAGCTCACTCGACCGAGTGAGATTTCCACTCGACCGAGTGAGCTGTCCACTCGACCGAGTGAGATTTCAACTCGACCGAGTGAGATTTCCACTCGGCCGAGTCGTAACTGGCGCAGATTTCTGGGGACGCACAGATTCAGTTTTGGGCCCGAATTTCCGGGGCTTTTTAGGTAGTTTTGCTAGGGTTTTTGGGGGGCTATTTAAGAGGGTTTGTAGCCGTCATTGAGGGGGGTTCCAAGATGTTTTCTTATTGATTATTTTAGAGCTTAGGCCATGCCCTAGGCCCCCTCTTGGATCAAAAAGCTTGTATTTGGATTGGAATTCTTCATCAAAGCTAAGTATCTTTGTTCTTATTCTTTGAATCTTTGATTTGATATCTTTTTGTATGCCAGCTATGGTTTTTATTGATTCTTATATCCTTATTGCTATGCTTGAGTAGATTGGTTGTTCTAGAGCATGAGGATGAACCATATGGATCTAATTTCAGACTTGTGATGAATGAATTTCCAAATTGCTAGAATTGCTAGGAGGTTAGGTTGTGATTGATTTATTACGGATAGCTAGGGATTTCCATCGATTGGGGTTTGCAAGAGATTGGATTCTAATCGATGTGAATGCCTAGATATTCGATTTAGGTTTACAGTTGGGTTTCTCTAGATTTGGTTTGAAAGAGATTGGACCAAAGCTAGGATTTTTAATTGTAAATCTATACCCATATTCGTTTGCAAGAGATTGGACGAATACGAACTATCACAACCTAGATCGTAACTCAAGTTTGCACGAGAGTGGGCTCGAGGAGCGATTGAACGATGACGTCGATCTTCATGCTAGTGGCTTAGGTTAGGGTTTGCAAGAGATTGGGCTCTAATCTAGGTTGCTATAGACCGGCAATAGCGCGAGAGCGTGAGCTTGGTTCTATATTCAGTTACGACTAGTTCACCTCAATGCAAGTCTAGTAATATTGAGATTCACTATTTACAATGATGTATGATGGTCCGTAGTGGGGATTCCCTAGCCCTAGACACTTTTATTATATTGTATTTGAATCGATATTTGACCGATTTCTCTATCTTCGACACCGACATCCATCACCATTGCCATTACATCATACCATAGCCATTTCCACCAATAAATATATTCGTAGTCAAACCAACCTAGGATAGATTGGAGCCAACACCACCTCCTCGTGTTCGATACCCGCTCGCCACTACGCTGTGCGCTTGCGGTAAAACTACAATCGTCGCTCTGGGACGTGTATCCGGGGCGCGATCACTCTTCCCCTTCTTTTTTATTATTACCGGGTCCAGACGGTCGGCAGGGATCATGGCAGCACCTCCGAGCCCGTGCGGGGAGGGAGTGCCTGCTCGGTCTGCCCCGCTGGGTGGGGGACTGGAGCTCAAGCTATGTTTTTGTTGTCTTCCCTCAAGATGTCGTGATCTTGATAGGTTGGGGAGGGTTATGCCAATATAACTCGGTGTTAACCCTCTCTGAGGCCGATCAAGCCCATGTCCGACTTCTGTCATCTCTTCCTTTGGCCTCTGCTGGACGACCTGCTTCTTAAAAATGTCCTGTGGTCTCCCGGTAGGTCGCTCCTCTTCCTTCTGCTTTCCCTCTTGCTTGCCCTGATCTTCTTTCTATCTAAAGAGATGGCCGGAGCCGTTGACCCTGACGGCTACTCCCGTTGCTTCGGCCGCTCCCGTTGCCTCGGCTGCTCCTTCCGTGGTGGGAGCTGGCGGTGCCCTGGCGAGCGCCTTGTCGAGCCCTGAAGTTTCCCCTGAGGACTCAGTTTTCGTCGAACAGGCCCTGGCCAACCAGCTAGCGGTCGACACCGTCCTCTCGAGGGACCGCTCCCTCCTGGAGAGGGCTCCCACCGATAAATTGTCAGACTCCTTAGTCTGGTAGATTCAACAGGTTCGGTACACTGTCGAACGCTGTCGATCGTCATGTCGCTTGATCCTTCTTAACATAACTCCTTTCTTTTTGCAGGCCACCGTAAAGGCCGTCGAGGCGCAGGGTCGGGCGGCTCGGTTGAGAGACCTCGAGAAGTCCTCGGCCCGAGAACATTTGAGGGCTGGAGAGGCCGAGGTAGATGTTCAAGAGGCTCGCATGGAGGCCCGACAGCTCCGTCGTCGGGTGGATGAGCTCGAGTCCCAGGT
This sequence comes from Scilla litardierei, assembly GCA_030789695.1. Classification (NCBI taxonomy): domain Eukaryota; kingdom Viridiplantae; phylum Streptophyta; class Magnoliopsida; order Asparagales; family Asparagaceae; genus Scilla; species Scilla litardierei. The sequence continues at coordinate 66,885,067 of CM061132.1, forward strand.
GCTGGACCTCCAGGGGGATCTGGCCGACGCCCAAAGGTCAGCCCACGAGGCGGAGGAGGAGTTCCGCTGGGAGAGGGGCGATCTCTGGGGCGAGCTAGCTGAGCTGTGTCAGAAGGTCCGATTCGCCGAAGAGGTTGAGAGGGGCGTCGACGGGGCCCTGAGGCCAAGGATCGCAGAGGTCCTGAGGGAGGCCTTCGGATCCTACGAGGACCTCCTGGCCCCTCGGATTGTCGAAGTTGTCCGGGATTCCTTCCGACGGTTTGCGGAACATGCCCGACAACTGCTCCCATCCCCAGCAGTTCTCGCCAACCTCCTCCGCTCCGAGCAGGGCGAGGTTCCGGAGGACGCTTCCTCCCATGCCCCGGAGCCTTAAGCGGCCCTTTGTCCCCTTGCTCCCTTTTTGTCTTTTAATTTTGAACAATTTACACACATATATATATCTCTCTCTTTGCCGTTGGAGGTTTTCCGCCTTGTGGGTACCCTCGGTCTTTTTGATCCTTTATCGCGTTTTGAACTGGTCATGAATTCCATATTTTGTCAACATCCCTTTATTGTCGGCGGCGAGGGCGAAGGGTCCTCGGAACTCCGGACTCGTCGGCGCCCTGGTTTGGGACCTTATTGGCGCCCTCGTCTGACCGGTCATAGCTCTTCCTCCCTTCGTGATACTCGGTTTGCTTAGGTAATCGCCTTGTACGTGGCTGGGTTGCTCCCAGTCTCGCAGTCAGCCGGATCGGTTGGTCGACGAGGGGGGCTACTCCTTGGCTTATAACCGGCCGATGCCCCCGTCCGCTGGGGGAGTTGCCCCCAGCCTCACGAGCGAGCGGATCGCTCGGTTGGCGAGGGGAGCTATCCCTCGGCTTATAACTGTTGGATCCTTTCAAAACAGAGTTAGGATCGATAAATGAAGTTGAGACTTACGCTTGCGTATGCGGCACGGTAGTCACAGAACTTCGCCTTCGGATTCGCCACGACGGATCGAGTCTTCTCACGAACGGAGTAAGGCTACTAAATCCACAATCTAAATCTCTACTTTTAGATTAAGAACTTGGATAAAGGGAGAGGAAGTATTTCGGCAGAGCTTCGCTAGAATGAAAATGCATGCAAGAATGCCATGCAAAAGTGTAAGGAAATGGCTAACCCTTGGGTCTTATTTATAGCCCCCAAGGTAGTTATTTTAGGAGTAATTGTTCCTTTGGAACAATTTAACTAAGGTGTACCATCGTACATGGCATATTATAAGCTTAAGTTGTACCATATGCATGGTACAACATAAGCTTAAGATATTACCCCTTTATTAGCCATATGTCGCATGCACTTATGCACATATAATGCGACTTTCCCATCAATCTAGAGATCCTCTCCGCAAGGGAACATATTCCATGTGCACATGACTTCATGTACGCTACGTTCGAGGTCCGTATTCCCTCGTACATCCCCTACAAGGGTGTACTAACGTCTTCCATATCCAACATCTCCCACTCACACTTGAGGGGATTGTAAGAGAACGTCTTTCTCTTAGTTCTTTCATCTATCATACCGAGAAATAAACCGTACGACCGTCATGCGCGTAGAGTCTGTTATTGTGCACTTGTTAGAGATACACAACGACCTCGAAGGTGCAAAGTTGAGTAGTTCAACGCATGCTTTACCCTAGATTATTTCTTCACATTTCATATACTTTATATTCAACAATTGAATCCCATCTGGATCACAATTGGCTGGCCAGCTTTGAATCATTAAAGTCCAAATGTGAATATGAAATCAATCTTCCTCTTCTTGCGAACCTTCTGATCTTGACTTGATTCGCTTTTCTAACGTGCCCCGCCGAGCCGAATTATCATAGCCCATTAGCAACACGCTAAGATAGTGATCATCTCGTCAAATCTAAAGGAACCAATTGGAGTCCTTGAGGGTAAGAGTTAAGGCCCATATGGCCTTTGAGTCTCACATAATAGCAAACACTATTGCTACTAACTCAGTGGTCGAAATGCATACGTGGTATGAACACGTATTACAACATCACTCCTTTCCCAGGGAGAGTATGTCTTGATGATGTTGTACGGATGAAAGATCAGACACCACAGTGCCTATCTTTTGAGTCCCCTTACTACCCATGAAATATTCCCGGACTCTCATCCTGCATAAGACATATAGGATTTAAAAAAAATCCAATGAGATCTTTATATCCTTGTGATACAGATCTCAGATCTTTTGTAAGCATCCATATGATGCAGATCTTTCATTCGACTATCTTGTTTAAGTCACGACTCTAAATCATTCGTCTAATGATTTTGACTTTAAACTAGTCTCATCTCTATCTTATCCATCTGATAAGATAAGGCGGTTGCTCATGTGAGAGAGCCAACCTTAATCTGTCCGACATACACACAATTCAGCTGAGATTTCAAAAATGTACACAAACATTTCTTAAGAAATTCATATGCAATGTTTGAAAAAGAACTTATTCTTTTATTAATTTTGATCATTTACAGACATGGGAATTTACATTGGTACAACTCAGCTCTTACGCAATCCTTGAGATGATAAGTGTTTGTAAAACACATTTCTGGGGATCGCTTTCGTAAGCTGATCCTCTATCATCTCATGCGTAGATATGTACCTTGTGTCTACCTTCTTGGTTTTATCATAGTTTTTTGCAAATCTGCAGTTCCTTTAAGATACTGCATTATCCTCTTAACCGCTTTACAGTGTTCTTGCCCTGGGTTGGATTGGTAACGACTTACCATTCCAACGGCAAAACAGATGTCCGGTCTTGTATGCATCATAGCGTACATAAGACTATCAACTGTACTGGAATATGGAACTTTTTCCATAATTTCCTTTTCCTTTTGGTTCTTTTGGACGTGATTTCAGATATAAATTCTCGCATCTGCTTATAGGAGTATCAATTTGACTTGCAGTCCTACATATTAAACCGTTCTAGAACCTTCTTTATATAAGTCTCTTGTGAAAGAGAAAGAAGTTTCTTCGAACGATTCCTTGAAATCTTAATTCCAAGGATATATGTGACTTCCCCATGTCTTTCATCTCAAAACTGATGAAAGTCAAGCCTTGATATCCATCACAAAGCCCTTGTCATTTCTGGTTATTAAAATGTCATCTACATATAGAGACATAATAACATGCTTGCTTTTAATCCTCTTGATATATATGCAGTTATCTCTATCAAGCATGGAAAATCCATTTGATAAGACAACTTCTTGAAATCGTATATACGATTGCCTCGAGGATTATTTAAGACCATATATGGACTTACGAAGTTTACAAACCTTATGTCCGTTTCCTTCTTTTACAAACCCTGTTGGTTGTTCCATATAGATCTCCTCGTCCAATTCTCCATTGAGAAAGGCAGTCTTTACATCCATCTGATGTAATTCGAGGTTTAAGCAAGCTACCATTGCCAGAATTAGGCGAATCGAGGTAAAACACACAACAGGTGAGAAGGTCTCTTCGTAGTCTATCCCTTCCTGTTGCGTAAAACCTTTCGCGACAAGGCGAGCTTTATATCTATCTATAGAGCCATCAGCCTTATGCTTAATCTTGAGAACCCATTTGTTCCCAATTGCTCTATGTCCTCTGGGTAAGTTAACTAAGTCCCAGACTTGGTTAACTTTCATGGATTTCAATTCCTCCTTCATCGCTTCCATCCATTTGTCTTTTGCAGGGCAAAATACGGCCTGTTTGAAAGTAGCAGGCTCGTCATCTTCTTGTAGTAAAGTCATAAAGGTTTGCGGAAATTTCAACCTCAAATCTTAGAGGAGCCAACCTTGTATGACTACTACATCGTATTTGAGATTCTTCAAGTCCTTGCTGACTCGAATTTAGATCAATTCTAATATCACTCCCACTTGAAATGTCGTTAGAATTGCTCCCACTTGGATCATTATTCCCGTATGGAATAGGATAATCGTCATTCGTATAATCCATTGGTGAAGGTTGAAACGTATTTTCGTTTTCACCAAGAATTCTCCCACTCGAATGAGGTAATCCTTCTTGATCATAAATCTCAAATAGAGATAAGTCCTGACTTATCTCGCCCTGTCTTGGAAACTCGTTTTCCAAGAAAGTGACATCCCTCGACTAAAACTCAATTAGCCCACCATTGTCTTCCTGACTAACAAAAACATAACCTTTGGAGTTTTCTGCGTATCGTTTAAAGATACATTTCCTTCCCCTTGGCCCAAGTTTGCCATATTTATGGGAGGAAATATGTGCGTAGAATGCACAACCCCAAGGTTTCAAAATGTTTAAGTCAGGAGACCTTTGGTTCCACAACTCATAAGGAGTGGAGCTAACTGATTTCGAGGGTACGCAGTTAAAATGAAAGCGGCCGTCAATAATGCATCACCCCAAAAGGTGATTGGCAAGTTAGCTTGTGCCATCATTGAACGGACCATTTCCATTAAAGTCCTATTTCTCCTTTCTGCAACACCGTCTTGTTGAGGAGTATAAGGCATAGTTACCTGATGTACTATGCCTTTTTCATCACAAAGTTCCTTAAAACTTGTTGATTGATATTCACCGCCCCTATCGGTTCGTAAGACCTTAATCTTGCGATCTAATTGATTCTCCACTAAACTCATATAGTTTTTAAAGCAAGCCAATGCTTCACTTTTGTGGGATATCAAATAGATATGTCCGAATCGGGTGAAATCATCAATAAAAGTGATGAAATAGGACTTCCCGCGTCTTGTCTTGACATTTATCGGACCACATATGTCCGAATGGATAAGCTGTAATGGAACCTCGGCCTTTGTGCCGGTTCCAAACGGCTTGCGACAAGATTTCCCCACTAGGCAATGTTCGCAGGTCGACATTTCAACCTTTGAAACATTGTATAGAAGGCCACGCTTGGCAAGTCTATCCATACGCGTTGGTCCAATATGACCAAGCTTTGCGTGCCAACAAATCACATCAGACTCATAAGTCTTAGAATTTGTAATAAGGAAATTTTCATTACACGAGGAATCATACATTGTACTTTTTACAATAAATCCTTTGAAAACATACCCTGTGCCAATTAAGGAATTATTACAAAATAAGTCCATATTACAATCATGAAGGAACCAACTATAACCAAGACCCATTAAATTGACCACAGTTTTAATATTCCTTTGAATATATGGAATGAAGAGAACATTATGAAGTAGGAGAGTGCGGTCGTTGTCCAAGACTAGCTTGCGAGTCCCAATGCCTTTCACTTCAACACGTGTGTTGTTTCCTACATTGATCCACTTCATTCCTTGGGGTATCCGGTGATACTCCACGAAGGACCGTCTGTCCTTTGCTATGTGGTCGGTGGCACCTGAATCAATTATCCCAAAATGAATTAGATTCCACAAGAAATATTGAACTAGAAACACATATGTAACTAGTATTACAAGTTACCTCGTCACTTCCACTCGTACACGAACGAGCATAGTGACCGAGCTTGTTGCACTTGAAGCACTTGATCCTTTTCAAGTCTTTCTTCTTGTGCCATTTCTTGTGCCCACCCTTATGTTTGGGTTCCTTGGTAGACTCAGATTGCTTATTACGTTCATTAGAAGACTTCGAACGATCTTTACGTTTCTTTCCCCCGTGTGAGGAACTAGCAACCATGTGCACTTCTGCACTTGGCTTGGCAGCCGCAAGCCGCTCTTCCTCTAATTCGAGGTGCTTGAAAGCATCGTTGAAGGTCTTGATGCTCTCATTATGAGTGAGATGCATCTTCATCTGATCCCACCCATTTGGTAGGGAACGTATGACTGCTTGGATTTGTTGCTCATCTGTGAGCACATGACCTGCATCCTTTAATTCTGAGATAAGGTTTGCCATATGTCGCAGATGTTTCCCCATGGAATGATCTGGACGTTTCTTATATGAATCGAACCTTATAGTTAAGGAGCGAAGTTTGGACACCGATGTGCCACCGAACTTCTCCTCTAGCTTGGACCATATGTCCATGGCTAGGTCATATTCTCGGAAGATGCGCATTATGTCATCAGCCATACTGCTTAATAACGTAATGCGTGCTATCTTGTTCTTCCGAGACCAAGCATCAAAAACTTCCTTGTCTCGTCGGTGTTGGGCCGTAGTGCCCAACTCGGGTTCAATCATAACGTTCTTTAGAGTTTCGAGCACTTCTTGCTCCTCTAGAACGTATTGTATCTTGATGGACCAAATTTTGTAATTATCGCCGTTGAGTTTTTCACCTCTGTTTAACTCAGCGACGATATTCTTTGAAGCGGAAGACATTTTACTTTTAAAATGCTGCAAAAGACACAAAACCGAAGGTTTGATCAAAACATTGCATAAAAATTCTTAAAATATAACTCCCACTTGAAATGATAATAGAATATCCCATTTGGATAGTTCTAAAAATTCAAATCCCACTTGGAATTATATTATATTTGATAAGTTACTTTCGAAAAATATTGAAGATGTTGTTCTAGAATCGAAAAGGTCTCTATGATTCCAATCACCATCTAGAACAACCTTCAATATTCCCCCATCACTTATCAAACAATCGTACTCTTATAGTACTTCGCAGCGGAAAATTACTTTTGAAAAACATGTCTTTCAAAATGAAATAGGTGAGAGTTTGCGCAAAGAATTTTAGCGCAACAATTGCCAAGCCACGAGACCTGTTCTACACACCCATGGGTTAGATAACCATGGCCGGATCGTGGTAGGACTTGGAATTCTAAATTGCGCTATCCCGATTTAAGGACGGGACATAACCTATTTGAAAAACATCTTTTTCAAAAATTTGAAATACATTGGCTAATCTCCGTAGAGTAGAGCACAATGTCATAAGTACATTGGCTAATCTCCGTAGAGTAGAGCACAATGATATGGCTAATCTCGCATGAAGTAGAGCACTATGGCTAATCTTCAAGGAGTAGAGCCCCCAAAAAAAAATTTATAAAACAAGAGTAGGCGACTGTCGTTAGCCCCGTATGGGCTAATCGGCACATTCGAGTTTGACCAAGGCCTTTTGTCACCCCGTATGGGTCAGTCGGCAAGTTCGCGATCGACCAAGACCTTCTGCCGGATTGGTCGACCAAAACAACCAAATTGGTCGACCAATTATTTGGTCTGCAACTTCTCCCAGCCAGGGCCTCTGCCCTGGCCGAGGCTTGGCCAAGGGCCGGCCAGGGCCTCTGCCCTGGCCGGCCAGGGGCCCTGGCCCCCTCGGCCAGGGCCTCTGCCCTGGCCGAGGCCGGCCAGGGTCAGCCAGGCTGGCCCTGGCCTCTGCCAGGGCCGGCCGGCCTGCCCTGGCCTCTGCCAGGGCCGGCCTGCCTGCCCTGGCCTCTGCCAGGGCCGGCCGGCCAGGCCCTGGCCGAGGCCAGGGCACCGGCCCTGGCCACTGCCAGGGCCGGCCAGGCCGGGCCCTGGCATTGGCCGGGGCCGGCCACTGTCGGCCTGACCTTGGCCGGCCACTGCCGGCCTGGCCATGGCCGGCCATGGCTTGGCCATGGCCGGTCATGGCCAAGGCCATTTTTTTTGCCTTGGCCGGCCATGGCCCTTTGGCCATGGCCGGCCTCCCCTTGTGTGGGGTGGCCGCACACCCCCGCCGGTGGGGTTTGCCGCGGTGGTTATTGGCCGTAGCCAACCCCCTCCGTATGGGGAGGGGGGTGCATGTCCTTCATAGCCCATTTGGCCATGGTGCACATGCACTAAAATTCATCTTCCCCGATGGGAATAACCACCACCTTCTTCCTCGATGAAGCACTCGTTCGTCGATGAAGCACCCGTTCGTCGAGAAAGTGGTTATTTTCTAATGGCCGTGTGCCAAAAATGAAAAATAACATACTACGTGAACGGTCGGTTCTTCCCGCCACGGAGAGTTCCTACCATATCTGTAATGATAGGAGACCCTAACGTGAAAAGAACAACCGCTGCGTTCTCTCTGTCACGAAGCGTTCCTACCATATCCGTAATGGTAGGATACCCATTCGTGAAAAAGACAACGACTCGTTCATAGTTTCGACGGGACGGCGGTTTGACCGGGGCGAACCCGTATGGCTCTGATACCAATGTTGGATCCTTTCAAAACAGAGTTAGGATCGATAAATGTAGTTGAGACTTACGCTTGCGTATGCGGCACGGTAGTCACAGAACTTCGCCTTCGGATTCGCCACGACGGATCGAGTCTTCTCACGAACGGAGTAAGGCTACTAAATCCACAATCTAAATCTCTACTTTTAGATTAAGAACTTGGATAAAGGGAGAGGAAGTATTTCGGCAGAGCTTCGCTAGAATGAAAATGCATGCAAGAATGCCATGCAAAAGTGTAAGGAAATGGCTAACCCTTGGGTCTTATTTATAGCCCCCAAGGTAGTTATTTTAGGAGTAATTGTTCCTTTGGAACAATTTAACTAAGGTGTACCATCGTACATGGCATATTATAAGCTTAAGTTGTACCATATGCATGGTACAACATAAGCTTAAGATATTACCCCTTTATTAGCCATATGTCGCATGCACTTATGCACATATAATGCGACTTTCCCATCAATCTAGAGATCCTCTCCGCAAGGGAACATATTCCCTGTGCACACGACTTCGTGTACGCTACGTTCGAGGTCCGTATTCCCTCGTACATCCCCTACAAGGGTGTACTAACGTCTTCCATATCCAACAATAACCAACCGACGTCCCTGTCTGCTGGGGGAGTTGCCCCCAGCCTTACAAGTGGGCAGATCGTTTGGTCAGCGAGGGGAGCTATCCCTCGACCGATGTCCCCGTCTGCTGGGGGAGTTGCCCCTAGCCTTACGAGCGGGCGGATCGTTCGGTTGGCGAGAGGAGCTATCCCTCGGCTTATAATCGACCGACGTCCCCATCTGCTGGGGGAGTTGCCCCCAGCCTTATGAGCGGGCAGATCGTTTGGTTGGTGAGGGGTGCTATCCCTCGGCTTATAACCGATCGATGTCCCCGTCTGCTGGGGGAGTTTCCCCCAGACTTGGGGATGATTTTAAGGATCGGCCTGCTGGGGGAGTTGCCCCCAGCCTTACGGCCGATCGGTTCGGTGGGCCTGCAAAGAGTTGTCCTCCGGCTTAGGGTCGACCGCTGAGCCTGTTTGCTAGGGGGTTTCCCATAGGCTCATGGACGGGTTTAAGGATCGGCCTGTTGGGGGAGTTGCCCCAGCCTTACTGCCGATCGGTTTGGTGGGCCTACGGAGAGTTTTCCTCCGGGTTAGGGCCGACCGCTGAGCCCGTCTGCTATGGGGGTTGCCCCTTGGCTCATGGGTGGGTTTGAAGGCCTTCCCGCTTGGGGAATAGCGTCCCGCTTTCGACCTGTCGAGCGGAGGCAGTCCTCCGAGAGAGGAGATTGAGTTCTCTTCCACGTCGTGAAAAGGCCATTCAGCTTAGATGTGGAAAAAAGAGTTTGTATTTGTACTAACAAGGTCCTTCTTTCTTTCCATGGACTAGTACATTTCGAGGAAGAGAAAACAAAAGACGGAGGAGGTCAAGGCAGGATAGTCATCCCCCGGTGCAGTGGTGGCTGTTTGTCCCGTCTGCTCACTCGATCACCTGCATGGCCGCCTGGACCACGTTTACCTTCTTCCCATTGTCCGGCTGCCTGGAGGTTCCTTCCCCAGGAGCGGGATCTGCGGCGAAGTTCTTTAAGTGCCCCCAACTCATCAGCTTCTCTATGTCTTTCTTCAGATGCCAGCAGTCGTCGGTGTCATGGCCGTTATCCTTGTGATATTTGCAATATTTCTCTTCGTCTCTCCCTCCTCTCTTCATCCTTAGAGGAGGCCGGTTCATGCGCCCCTCCTTCTGGGCGTGTGTAAGGACAACGTCTCGGGCAACGCTCAGCTGGGTGTGCCGCGGTTCTTCCCTCCGTTGCTTTCCTCTGGCCTTATTTTCCTGTCGATGTTCCTTCGGGCCAAGGCGTTCACTCTCGTCGCGCTTGGATCCTCGCTTGGTCCTCCCGTCGTCGACGGCCAGGGCCTCTTCCGTCAGCATGAAGTGGTCGGCCCGTGCCATGACCCCGACGAGGTCCTTCGGAGGATCGTTGTGTAATGATTTCTTCAGACCCCTATGTCGTAATCCTTTCTTCAGGGCCGTCTTAATGACCAGCTCGGGACAGCTCTCCACGTTCAGTCGCTCTGTGTTGAAGAGACGCATGAAGTGCCTCAAGGATTCCCTTGGACCCTGCACCACGTTGAATAGGAGTTCTGAGTCCAGTTTTACATGTCGTCTGACCATGAACTGCTTGTAGAACAACTGGGTGAGCTCTTCGAAGCTATCAATGGAGCGGTTAGGGAAGCTGTGGTACCAAGTCCTCGCCGATTTTCGGAGGGTGGAATAGAAACCCCTGCAGAGCAGGGTATCATCGGCCCCCTGGAACACCATGACCCCCTCGTAATCCATCACGTGGTCCGCGGGATCGCCCGTGCCGTCATACTTTTCCAACGTCGGCACCTTGAAACTTGAGGGCACCCGCGCCTCGGTTATCCTCCGGGTTAGGGGACATCGGTCGCCATTGACGCCCCCCGGCCGCCCTCCTTCGCTTGCCTTGCGATCGTCTGGTTGCAGTGGGGGGGGGGCGGGTTCATGCTTGGCTGCCCCTTGTGTCCCCACATTACTAGGGGCAGGGCTTGATCAGTGCGCATCTCATTCCTTGCTTCGGACTTCTCGCTTGTCCCGTTTTACTCGGCGGGCACTTCCGCTCCGCTGGGACCGATCCCCCGATGCCCGGCGATCGTCCCGTCGGCACTTGGACGAGCCTGGTCGTCTGGACGAGGCGGTCACCGACCCGTCCTCTGTCTGCTCGAAGCCCCTCCTGTTGTCCTCGCGAAATGAGGTGGGGGTGGGGGACCGCGCTGGGTTGAAGCCTGGCCTGGTGAACCGCCGCTCCAGGTTGGGCACCCTGTTCCCGTGGTCGGCGATTACAGCGGACCGAATGGGTTGGCGATCCCCTTCCCAACGGTGGGCTTCACCCACCCCATCTCCCTGGAGTGGCATGTTACCGACGAGTTGTTGAATTGTTGTAACAACGTCTGGATGTTGGCGTTGGTCTCTTGGGCGAAGGCACGGAGCTGTTCCTCGGTGACCGATCGGGACTCGCCTGTCCCCTTGGTGGTGTGGCTGTGCTGGTTTTCGGGGTGAATGTAGTCTCCTTCCTCATGGATGGGAGGCATGCGCCCCGTGCCATTACAGATGGGTTCCATTCTGATAGTTCGATGTGGGCTTGCTTCGTTTCCCACAGACGACGCCAGATGTTTACTGGTGTTTTCTCACCACTGAATCGTTGACCGATGACTGCACGGTCAACATGGTCAAGGGGTTGGTTGAGATCCCTTGGCCATGCCAAGCACACGTGCACTTAGCGTGGGTCGGAGGTGGCGTCGAGGTCGAGCGTGAGATCCGGGCAAAGCGTCGGTCCTCGGTTGATGCTGAGCGGAGGGGAAGCCTCGGCTCTGGGAGATGGGCTCGGCCTTGGTTGGACGTGCATCGAGGGATCGCCTCGGTGCTCTGTTTGCTTCTCGATCTTCGGTCGGTTGCCACGCCTGCTTACAGCGGGCGTGATCGCTTGGCGCTGAGGGGTAGCCTCTGCGTCTTGGTCAGCTTCTTCTTGAATAGACGAGAAACTCGTCAGGGGGGACGGACCTTGGTTCCAGCCAAATCCCCTCCGATGCCTAAGTCAGATCAAGGTCTGAAGAGTACTTGGTGGGATAGGTATGACTCGAGAGGAGATCGATACGCTGACCCTCGGCACGAGCAGGGGGAGGGAGAGAAATGGCGGAAGACAAAGTCATTGATGAAATACTCAGATATGGATACCTGGGATTCGATCCCTCTCTTGGTCATCCTTCCCATCCTCTTATAGGGTCCCTGCCATGATTGCCCCCGATCCACGTCCTTCATTCGCCTCCTTCCACGCCCCATGATCCGCCTTCTCCCCCATCACCTACGCGCGTCGTTGGGGGGGTGTCATTTATTAACGGGCCCCTTAATGGCCATTAAGGGGCTGTGTGTTCATGGGAACAGCTATTTCTGAGGAGTACGAGCTGATCGTGCATCCCGAGGGCAGGCTGGTTTGGCTTCGAGTTCTATCCGTGAGCATCGTCATGCGGGCCCAATCTCGCTCATGGGCTTCCCGTTCACGGCTGGGCCTCGGGTCTCCGCTTCCTGGGCTTCTCCAAAATGGTCGTATCAGTTGCGATCAACTTCGTTGAGCCCCTCCACCTATCCGAACCCCTCCACCGATCCGAACCCCTTTGATCTCTCCAACGATCGGCACAGCGGCCCGCCTACCCACTCTCCTTCGATCTGAACACCCCCCGTCACCGACACACTCTGAGACCATATGAGGATTGAGGTATCAAGACAGCTGTGAAATTGATCAAATTGAAATATGTTACCAGTACTCTCTCTTGGTGAATTATCTAATGCTGCTGCCACTGCAATTTCTCATGTTGTCATATCTTTCATATAATCGATGAGGCCTCTATGAGGCCAATCTTGATGTATTACTGCTACTTCAGCTGATGGCACATCTCACAAGAATAAGGGCTGTGTGATTCTTCCTTATCATTGAGATTTGTCGGTTCTAAGCAATATGTCAAAATTCTGTGTGTGTACATGCATGTAACTTGGTTTATTTTGGATATTGGTGTTCTTGCAGTAAAGCCGAGAGATTTGTTTCATGCACTCATGTATCATGTGAGCCGAAATGGGATTTCCTCTGGGCCTCAAATCTTTGATTGCAACTGTCTTCATTTGATGACTTAGTGTTTAAAATACTATTTGATGACTTAGTGTTTAAAGAAGAAACTTTATCTCCAGTCATTTAAGAATGCAAGATATAGTTGGTATTATCATCATGATCATCATCATCTTATTCTCCATTACAGTTGCGTTCTTAATCAAAAATGGACATAAACCGACGGAATTTCTGTTATCTAATCAATCAAATATGGTTAGAGAACATTTCTAGCTTTTTGCCCAAAAGGGGTCAAAGTCAAGGAGAAATAAAATGACAGGATTATCTATGTGAGTTTTTAGTGCAGGCTATTCTGCCGTGCCTTACTATATTTCTCATGTTGTTTTAGTTAAATTGACCCAAACCATGTATAGTATCACTTGCTCATGATTTTTTTAGTTTAATTGAACTCAGTTTGCTTGCATTTTCCCATAAATATCACACAAGTTCATGTGTAGTATCACTTGCTCATAATTTTACAGAACATGCAGATATATCAGGTTACATTGTTGTCTTTCTTGTGGAGCAATAATATTTCAGATCAATCAACAAGAATCTGTTTTTTCTATTTGGCTCTGTTATTTTCTTCCTATTAATGTTGAAGCAGTTTTTTAATTGAGAACACAGGGGTGATGGTGGTACCAATGTTGTTTATCATACATAAGATAACATGTATATTTGGTTTGTATCTACAAATGCAGTCAAGGGAGTGTTGAAGTTCATATCTTCACTGCATTCGGGTTCTGTTTTATATATGGCGTTCATGGCAGGGGTCCAAGAGCTCACCTGCTGGTCCGATCCTTGTGCCAATATGTGCATATATGGCGGTGAGATCTGAAGGTTGCGAAGTTGTAGTCACTGAGATTGTTAGCATTAGCAAACAGGAATTGTGTGCCTCATTGTAACATGAATTAAAAGGAAATGTATGCTCAAAATGTTGATCATGTGTGTTGTTCCTATCTTTAAATGTTAAACACAGATGTATGCTCGGTTTGTTTATTGATTTATGTTCTAGGAATCTCTCTTCCTGAACACTTATTTTTCATTTTGAATTCAAAGTTGTTTAAACTTTTTATGTAGAAAAGATCGCATTCCAGCGGTGGCTGTAATGTGCTTGTGTTGCCTGGGATGTTGTGTTATGTTTGTGCGATAAATTGCTGTGTTGTGGGATTCCTATATGACAACGGCAGCTATGCTATTTCTGTTTCTTTGATAACCTTGTGATCTCTTAGGAGATTGTAATAAAAAAACTAAAGACGAATGCTGAGCAACGAATGGTTAGTATTAGAATGAAGAAGAAGATAATGTTTACTTGATATGATGGTGTTACAATGATGTTCCAATATATAATACACACTCAGCTTATTAATGATGAGACGGGAGCCTAAGAGACAGCACGCTACACGAAGAGACAACACACAACCCTAAGGGTGCACACAAGAACCCAAGAGTCACACATATTTCCTAGACACTAATTATTATCTTAACACCCCCTTCAAACTCAAGGTGTAACGTTGAGTATGTAGACAAATAGCAACGACTCGAACGAAGATCCAAAAGACAGTGACCGCGGATGGCTGCGGAGTACATGATGTCAAGGCCGCAAGGGACCGATGAGGTGCCGCAAAGGGGCAGAGGTCACAGGGGACCGAGGCCGCTGGGGCCGAAGAGATGCCGCTGGGGGTGAGGTCGCAGGAGACCAAAGAGATGCCGCTGAGGGCGAGGTCGGAGGGGACCAAGGCCGTTGAGGACAGAAGATGCCGCTCGGGGCGAGGTCGCAGGGGACCGAGGAGGCTGTGCTCCGATGATGTGCCGCTGGGGGCAAGGCCGCTGGGGGCCGAGGTGGCTGTGCTCCGATGATGTGCCGCTAGGGGCAAGGCCGCTGGGGGGGCGAGGAGTCCTAGAGTGGTTGTCGACAAAGACAGCCTCTAGCATGAGGAGAAGATCGAAAACCAAGATGTCGAGGAGCTGGTCCATGGAAACATCGCCCCACCGCCAAAGGCTAGAGGGAATTTGCGGTGGTCTCGGCTTCGTCGAGGGAGTGTGAGGCGGTTTCGGCTTCGTTGAGGCATAAAGTCGATCAGATGGTAGGCCTGAGGTAGATGAAGACGAAGTCAAAGGGCAATATGATATGCTCTCAGGATGCAGCATCGAAAAGAGCAATTTTCTGGGAGAGCAAACCCCCAGGAAGGGGCATCGGCCTCTAGTGGCGAACAATGTGACGGGGACTAGCCAGACCTGGATCTCTTTGTAATGACAGTGGATTAATGTGGGCAAACAAGGGAACTTTGAGATGTCCTTCTAAGGTCTCCAAATACAGCCTCCTGGATATTGACAATCCGTCAGACGTGCCGCAGGAGATGGATGAAGACCTCGAGGCTGACGTGTAGAAAATGTCGTTCAATGGTACAACAGTAGTGAGAAGAGAAGAAAAGAGGGGTTTTTATTGGTGAACGCTTCTTTTGCATGGCCAGAAGGGATCGACAACGGGTCAGACCATCATCTCAAGGCCACCGACAGTTTCTGGTTTTCTCAACCAATTCAAATGCATCATCCATCAGAGAACATGGTGCAGAGGTGAAGTTGTTGGGCCAAGTGCCAGCCCAAATCATAGAGCAGAGATGGATTCGTTTGACGGGGACTTTGTAGCAACGAGGCCACGGACGAGGGAGTTGCAGTGGAAGACGGCGGGGCTCGAGAGATTGAAGAAGAGTGTGAGATTGGTGGTGGCGAGAACTCTCGATGGGAACGAGATAGTGTTACCGCCATTTGTTGCCTTGGAAATTGCGTCCACTTCGGAGGCCAGATGGGTTGATAGAATGCGCGTGGAGAGCTGAAAGGAGACAACAGCTTCAAGCAGTCAGAAGGGAATTTTGAAGAAAGGCAGCGATTGGCAGCAGCGGCAGGACATCAATGCGGGAGGGAGCTCCGATTCGAGTGGCTGAGTTACAGACTACGTGATGTAGTGGATTCGGTCGGAAAACAAGATGGAAAGGCACAAGAACGATTGGATCGCTGCTCCGACCGTTTCATAAGAGATTGCTTGCCTGCAATGGAGTGGAAGTGGGAACCGTGGTGCAAGATTAGATTAGAGAGCTCTGGTGGGTTATCAGAGATGGAGGCTGGATCATCCCCCCTCCCCTGTGGGGAGAGAGGGAGAGTTAGGCAATGGAAGGGAGTTTGTATCAGTACGAGAGCCTGGGCTCTGATACCATATTAGAATGAAGAAGAAGATAATGTTTACTTGATATGATGGTGTTACAATGATGTTCCAATATATAATACACACTCAGCTTATTAATGATGAGACGGGAGCCTAAGAGACAGCACGCTACACGAAGAGACAACACACAACCCTAAGGGTGCACACAAGAACCCAAGAGTCACACATATTTCCCAGACACTAATTATTATCTTAACAGTTAGCATTGTGGTGTTCTAAACTATGTAAGCTCAAGTACAAACCCTAGACATGAATATGGAAGAAGTTGTTCATCTTGAATTAGCACTATTAAAATTTGTTCGCCAAGAACCAGCAACTAACTTCTCAATATGAATAGCGAGTCCAAACACGAGTTACACGATACAATCGTTCCAGTATCACTCATTTGTTTTCTCAGAACTCTTACATGTCTACAATTCTCTTCTAAAGAAAATAAAATATCCCAAAACTGAATCCATAATTTCAAGATGCCAACAGTCAACATTCTTCAAAATTCCATTGCACTTTGGCTTCAGAGACATGCATGCTTTTCAGACCAAGAACAAGTTTCAAGCATATGGAGCACATCATGCGGCTCCCACTTGTCCCAGATGTAAGTTGATTTTCATATTATCGTTGATTTCCCCGTGCACGAGATGCGGCTCCTGAGATTACAGAGGCATAGAAAAAATGTAAGGTTGGGCTAGTTGAAAGCTTGCTCCAGACCGTCCATTCATTAACCCAAACCCGAACAGAATTATAAGCTCGTCAAAATAAATGAACAAATATCAACAGATTAAAGCTAGACTCATTTTTACAGCCATGCATTATGACCATCTCGCCCGGCATCCAGTGGATGTGTAAGTTTAAATTTACACTTCATGGTTAAAACTTGGAACACCTTAGTTACACTAATTAAACTGGAATAACGTTCAAGTTACAAATGCTTAAAAAATACAGTACTGAAACCAGCACTTGACCGAGATATCAATCTAAACAAAGTCCGATGACTCATCAAATCACATCCTAATGTTTTTACTGACCAAAAGTAACGACAAAATGATACACCTTAGATAAACATCAACTACATGCATACATAACTATCCATTGCTTTTATATCCCCATTCATTTATCCTGTCATGCATGATTGCAGCATATGCTCTATGTGAAGATCCTTCTAAGATCCACCTTTTATGAAGCGTATATCCTTCCAGTATCACATCTCCCCTCAACTTACCCCCAGCAAGCCACCGTGAAACTTCCCATTCTAGCCCCAGTTAGCCCTCTCTCTAACCTCTTCAAAGCGCTTCGCATCGAAGACAAACTCCTTGACCACCACCAAAAAACACGACCCCCATCGTGAGCCTGCAGGCACCCACTCGCTATGCTCCAACCATCTCGACGTTTAGACGTAACGCTTTGGCCTGCCGTAGGCCAGGTAGCATGGCCCTGTGTTATCCTTGTTCTTCTCACACCTGTAATTGTTAGCAATGTCCAGTGGCTTGACCAGGCAAATGTGGCTCTTACCTAGCTTCACCATTTCTGCACGACACATGAAACTATCAGAGAGCTGGTGCCTTCTTACCATCTCAATGATCTCGTCCCATAGCCTGGCGGATTCCAATCATTTCACATTGGATTTGAGGCTCATTAGATCTCCCAGGTGGTTGTATGTTCGGAGAAATGCATGGAGAGAGGGGTGGCCAGGGGATTGTGTGTACAGAGAGATGGAGAGAGGGGCAGTGGGGGATCGTGAGCTAGGGTGAGAGGGGATCATGAGGGAGCAATAGCCAACGTGAGGTCACCCTAATCGAGAGAGACGTAATGGCAAGAGAGACATAATGGTCGGACGCGGTCGCTCTAAGCAAGAGATGGTCGGACGCAGTCGCCTTAAGTGATATAGACGTAGTGGCGGTAGATGGGGGCTCCTATGATTTGATCGTTGGAGATCAAAGGGCGGCGACAGAGATCTCGCCCTAAGCGAGAGAGACTCGAGGTCGCTCGAATTACCACAGGCAATAGATGGGCGCTCCGAGGAATTGATCGACGGAGATCGTTGCAGTGGAGATCGAAGGGCGACGGCTCTGAGAATTTGATTGGTGTGGAGGGGTTCAGAGATTTTAATGGCTTCAAGTGAGAGAGAGAGAGAGAGAGAGGGTTCAGATGATTTTTATTCGCTTCCCAAACGGAGGGACGAAAGATGAGAGAGAGTGACACCAGCCTGCCAACGAGGTACGGGGTGGTCAGCAGCTAAGGGGTTTTTCTGAAAAAAGAGAGGTGCGTTTTGAAATTAAAACCCCAAACCTTTCCTCAAGGCCACCCATGTGTAGCTGCTGACTTGGACGAATGAGAATGTGCCAATTAGGCGCACCTCATCCCATGGATCAGGTGGCACCTTTCTTACATTAATCTCTTTAAACAAAACAATATATATTTATGAGAATAATGGCTATCATACGCCATATGAGATAGGCTCTCATACGCCCTCTCACATAAAGCAACGAAGTACATGCCCACATGGGCTTGTACTTGGTTGTACTTGGTTGCTTTATGTGAGAGGGCGTATGAGAACCTATCACATATGGCGTATGATAGCCATTATTCTCTATATTTATAATGCCAATAGAATATTTGTTATATGTCCATCTCAATTTACAGAGTATAAATTAATGTTATTGTTTTCGGTATCTCAGTCTTTAGGTAACTCCATATATATATATATATATATATATATATATATATATATATATATATATATATATATATATATATATATATATATATATATATATATATATATATATATATGGGGTGGGTATAAAACTCTAAAAAAGTAAACATGAAATAAATGGAGTTCGGAATTCACGGAGCTGCCCCCGAGGGCGAATCAGGCGATGTCACTGGCGGCGCAAAAATTCCACCGTTAACAAAGGACCATACTGCAAAGGAAGCCAAGGATAAGAACCCTAGTGTTGCGAACGTGGATGAGGGTTGGAGGACTGTTTCTTATGCGAAGAGGAGAGCGGCCATGAGTCAGAGCTTCAATCATCCCCACCCTGGCCATCGGAAGGGAGGTCCTAGCAATCGTCCTTCCAGATCGTGGGTGCAAGGGGATTCTCGCAAGGGGGTTCATAGGGCCCAGTCTCTTAACCACAGTAATGGAGCTCGCCCTGAGAACTCTGCTCACCAGGTGTCTGAGAGAATGTCTGTTAGACCAGGCATCCCTATTCGCATCAATCCTGCAGGAGGGAAGCTATCATGGGTAGATATCTGCACTTCCAGACGCAAGTTCGCTGATCCACTTGTTATGTGCCACGGTCCTCTGACATTTAACAATGAGGGAATGGCCAAGGTCCAGGTCTCTCTATCCCTATTGGAAGCTGGAGCTGCAAGGTGGAAGAACTCCCTTGTCGGATACGTCCTGGGGGATATCCCTTATTATGGCTAGATTAAGGCTTGGACCGAGCGACTTTGAAGCTAAAGGAAGGATTACAAATCTTTAGCAAGGAGAATGGTTTTTTTTACTTTCGGTTCGAAAAAGGAGAAGACTAGGAATCTATCCTGCATGGAGGCCCTTGGCTGTTCGATGGAAGGCTTGTTGTACTACAGCATTGGAGCCCAACAGTTCGGCATGATCGTGATTTCCTAATGGCAGTGCCAGTATGGATTCAAATACACAATCTTCCTCTTCATATGTGGTCTCTGGATATTCTTAATATTGTTTCTAGTGGTGTAGGCACACCAATTTGCCTTAATCGTGCCACAGCAAACTTAGACCGTATCATGTATGCAAGATGTTTGGTTGAGGTCCAGGCTGACAAACCGCTTGCACGTTCAGTATTGGTTGAAGTGGATGATGGCTCAACTCTTACTGTGAGCATTAAATATGAGGGCGAGCCCCCCTATGCAGCTCTTGCTCCTGCTTTGGGCACACTACTGATCAGTGTTCCATTAAAAAGGCAGACTTAGAACCCCCTTCGATCCAAAGCCCTGAGGTTCCGGAAATTGTTGTGGATGGAACTGCTATGGATGTCCTAGTTGAGAATGGCAAGATAGGAGAGGAATCTGAATTATTTGAAGATGGAGAGTTAATTGGTGAGGCAATTTCTGAGGCAGCAGATAGGTCGGGGGATGTTCTTAACAATAATACTGAAGTGTTACCACAGGAGGCAGGGGTATCTGGTGCTGATACAACTAAGGATGCAGTTGCTCCTCCTACTGCAGGATCGGCTCATTTGGTGGGGCTAGGCACATTCATTGGTAATGCTATAAGCTCAGGGCATCCCGGGGCTATTGTTTTCCTGGACACAAATGAAACTGTGAGGGAGCCTCCGCTGACTAGTGTTGGTCATAGTCTGGGCACAGATTCTACTGTACAGGAGGTTGGGGAAAGCAGTAGGGCCTCCACGTCTAAAAATGCCACTAGATGCGCTGATAATGAGGGGATCAAGCAATCTGGGGAAGGTCATATACCTATGTATTCTCCATCTCTCGACTCACACTATGAAAATACCATGCCATGCCAAGTCCAGCAACCGGCGGATTGTGATTCCCCCGATGAATGGACTTGCCCAAATACGGAATGGGATGAGGAACAAATTCATCTTAAGAGCCTGAGAACGCAGCGCAAGGTAAATCCAAAACCCTCCCCTACTACAACCAGGCGTAGTATTCGGCTTGCGGGAGGACTCAATACCCACCAATCAACTCAATGAGCGTCTTCTTCTGGAATACTAGGGGCCTCAATAATTCTGTGCGACGAGCTGAGCTCAAGCTTAGAATCCGCATGTTTAAACCATCAGTAGTGTGTTTGTTAGAAACTAAGATTGAAGCCTGTAAGATGGCCATGATTAACAATTGTTTTGGGAAGGACTGGGATTCTATTGATAACTTGGTTCACAGCAAAGGGGGAATGATTCTGCTCTTCTTTAATAAATTATCTTGGAGTTGCTCCACTATTAGGCTCTTCGGCTCAGCATCTCTCTGGAATCCTAGTAAATGTTGGGGGCTTTGTTATGGCCGTTACTGCTGTTTACGGTTTCAACACAGCAGGCGCTCGTGTACCGCTATGGGAGTTCTTATCTGCTGATGCAAAATTGTTTAATTCCCAACCTTGGCTTATAGGGGGAATTTCAACTGTGTTCGTAGTTCCAATGAGAAGATAGGGGGGAAATCGATAGACCCTAAAGCCACTGATGCGTTCAAATCTGCTATAGGAATTTGCAATTGATCACTCCTTATTTTACACTTTTTTTACCGCATGTTTGCATGCCATTTAGATCGCCCAAATCATGTTTTTCACGATAAGTCGACGATATTGCGATGCTTTTAACGATTTTTTGTTTTTGTCGCATTTCAGGTGATTTGGCGCGATTTGGAGTGATCTCGAGATGCGCTTACTCCAGACGGTCACCGACGACCTCCCCGAGGGGTATTTTGCTGTTGGAAAGGAGCGGAAGAAGAACGGACGTCGCAGAAGCGACGAGTAGGCCAAAACAAGCAGTTTGGGCATGTTTTGTGTCCCACTCGGCCGAGTGAAGGAGTCACTCGGCCGACCAGCGAGACACTGCTCGGCCGACCAGATCAGTCACGATTCATACGTGCACTCGGCCGAGCGACGGAGACCACATCGGCCGAGTGACGAGACCCCGTCCGCCCGAGTGGCGCCCAGACGAAGCCCTTCAAAAATCACCATGTTACTATTTTTCGGCTGCCTGAGCTTCAGAAGACTCACTCGGCCGAGTGGATAATTTCGTCCGCCCGAGTACCATGAAGCCATCGGCCGAGTGACGACAACTCACTCGGCCGAGCCGCCCCCGGAGTGAAGACCCCTGAAGATCGATACTTACTGGAAAATTACAGGGTTTTCACTCGGCCGAGCGACTTTTGTCACTCGGCCGAGTGCGACGCGCTGCCTGTAGCGAAAATTGCGGAAAACAGGCTGCGCAGGGGTATTTTGGTCACAGTTTTTGGACGATTTTGGGGGCTATTTAACCCCTGTTTTTACCCTAGTTTTAGGAGCCTCTCTCTTAGAATTTTTGCAGTTTTTTGAGATTAGCTTTTTCGTTTTATTCTTGAGATTGAAGAGGAGACAAAATTGGATCTTTGTAGGATAAATTGAAGAACTCCATTGGTTTGCTTTTCTCTTCTCTAAAAATTCTATTTTTATTGCATATCTCAATATTGTGATGAATTCTATTGCTTATTTCATTGATTATTTTTGTGATCTTGCTATGAATTGTGAGTAGTCGCCACGTCTCGGGGCGTGGGGATGAACCCTACAAGCCCTATTTCATAATTGTGATGAATTGGTAGAAATTGTGTTAGAATTGCTACTAGGGATTAGATTGGGATCAATTTACTACGGATGGCTAGGAATTCACATCGATTGGGATTTGCAAGAGATTGGATCCCAATTCGATAGGAAACCCTAGAAATCCGAATTGGGTTGGAATCGAATTTCCGTAGTATCGGTTTGCAAGAGATTGGACCGATACTAGGGTTTCCGGTTCCAATTCCGCGCCTATACCCGTTTGCAAGAGATTGGACGGGTAGGAACTATCCCAATCTAGGTCGTGGACCGAGTTTGCAAGAGATTGGGCTCAGTGCGCGATTGAACGATGATGTTGATCCTAATGCCAGCTTCCCTAGGCTAGGGTTTGCAAGAGATTGGACCCGAACCTAGGATAGCTATAGACCGGCAACAGCGCGAGAGCGTGAGCTTGGTTCTACATTCAGTTGCAACTAGTTCATCCAAAATCTTATTCTAGCAACTTTGATACCGATGAACGCTTTTACGAAATACGGTGAGTAGCGGGAATTCCCCATTCCCTAGACGTTCTTATTTGATTTGATATTCCCGTACTTTGTCTGACGATTGTGACAGGATCGCCAAAGGCAAATTTCTCTTCTTCTTAAATAGCCAGGTTGATCGGAACAAGCACGGTCATTCGTCCTCCCTGTGTTCGATAACCCGCTCGCTGCTACACCGTGCACTTGCGGTAAAACTACAACCGTTCTTTTGGGTTACGTCCCGGAGCGATCAAGTTTTTGGCGCCGTTGCCGGGGAGGCGATTGCGTTTGATCTTACCACCCTAGCTATTTCCTTTTATTATTATTATTATTGTTTCCATTCCTTCATTTTTACCTAACCCTTCCACGGTACTAATCACTTCTTTGAAACTCTGTTTTCCCTGTGCATGTACACGAGATCTACGGCGGACCCTGAAGCTATATTATTTGATCCCGAGATCGAACGTACCGCGCGGAGACTTAGAGCGGAAAGGAGACAAAATCCGGAAGGGCGGTTTATGACCAACCCGGAAACTGCGGACCAATTAGCGGCAAGGATGGCGAGGATAATTTCTATTCGAGATAGGCTTCGGTCTAAGACCTCTTCTACGACCTCATCCATTGCCGTGCCGGAGTTGGCGGCTGACAAGAACTTCGAGCTAAAGACTGGACTAGTGGTTCTGATGCAGCAGGATCCATTTCATGGGAATGCCCATGAAAACCCTCACTACCACATCAAATTATTCTTGTCGAAGTGCGCCATATTTCAGATGCCGGGGGTCTCCATCGATGCCATCAGACTGCGTCTCTTCCCCTTCACGCTAAAGGACAAGGCACTCTATTGGTTGAGGATGCAGGCTGACGGAGTTTTCACCTCTTGGGACGAGTTGGCAAGTGCATTCATTGACAAGTTCTATCCGCCATCCAAGATGGTGAAGATCCGGAGCGCTCTCATGTCCTTCAAGCAAGGACCCCAGGAGACGCTCTATGAGGCTTGGGAGCGTTTTAAGGATTTGCAGCATCAATGCCCGCATCATAGCATTGAAGATTGGGAGCTAGTTCATAGCTTCTACAACGGTCTCCAACCGGGGACCAAACAAATTATTGATGCCGCGGCGAATGGTGCTATCTTGTCAAAGACTCCCGATGAAGCTACGGCCCTAATTGAGGAGATGGCCTCAAATAATCAACAATGGGGCGATGAGCGAGGACACTCTACGTCCTCCTTAAAGCCAACTAGTATCTACGAGGCGAAGGCCGTAGCGGAGCTTACAAGCAAGTTTGATTCTCTCCACAAGGTATTGGAGAGACTGGAGAAGTTTATCACGGAGCCCCAAGGAACCCCTTCCACCTCTGCTCCAACGAACCAAATGTGTGATTGGCAAGACCAATCTCAAGCCATGTATGTGGGAGGAGAGCAAGGAGAAGGATCCTTGGAGCAAGTACAATATGTCGCGGGGAACCAAGGATATTGGGCCAATCCGGCCACAAGAAATCATCCCAGATTCTCTTACGCCAACAATGAAGGAGCTTTGAACCCGCCACAACAACCACCTCAACAAGCTCGACCACCACCACCCCAACAACAACACTATCCGCCGAGGGGGCCTCCACAACAAAATTTCCAACCGAAGCAACAAGTTCCACCATATAGGCCGCCCGGATACAATCAACGGTGGAGGAATCAAAATCAAAACCCTCCACAAGCTCAACAACGATCCGACTTCGAAGCTAGAGTGGAGGCGTTTATGGTCGAGCAAAATAAGGTCAATGCTACCTTGAAAGCGGGGCAAGACTCCCTCAATACCGTTGTGGCTCAAATATCGGAGCAATTGGCGTTGCTCAATCGGAACACTCAACGATTGCCGGCGCAACCCGAGCAAAACCCACGGGGCAACACCGGCCACATCAATGCCGTAGTTGCCGTTACTACTAGAGGCGGGAAGGATACCACCCCCGCCATGATTCCTACCGAGGAGCCCGTGGAGGAAAGCTCGGAGCCAATTGAGCCGGTAGTTGAAGTTGATAAGGAGAAAGAGCCACAAGAAAAGGAGAAATCTAGAGCGGAGCAATTGATTGAGGAAAGGCGCTTCATGCCACCGATCCCATTCCCCCAAAGGCTCGCTAGAGCGAAAATGGAGAAAAGGCTAGCAAAGTTTCTCGAGTATCTTAGAGGAGTTAGGCTCAACATTCCCTTCCTCGACGCCATCGTGGAGATCCCCACATATGCTAAATTCTTAAAGGATTTGATTTCGGGGAGAAAGAGGAAGGAAAAGATCATGCTAGCCGAGGAGGGCTCTTGGTTCACCAAGAGAGAGAAGGAGCCGGCCAAATTTAAAGACCCGGGGAGTTTTCGGATTCCTTGCACCTTGGGCGGCGTCCCTCTTCAAAAGGCGTTGGTAGATCTAGGGGCTAGTGTGAGCCTCATGCCTCTCTCCATGTTCTTAAGGCTAAACACCGGGACGAAGTTGAAACCTACCGACATGCGGATACAATTGGCCGATGGGTGAATAACAAGGCCGGTAGGGATCGCCGAAGACATCCCGCTACAAGTCCCGGGGGGAATATGCTTGCCATGTGACTTCGTGATCATGGACGTTAAGGAGGAGGGCGATACTTCATTGATACTTGGACGCCCGTTCCTCGCCACCGCCGGAGTGATTGTCGACGTGCGAGAAGGTACCCTAACTTTGAACGTCGGCAACATCGAGGTGGAGCTTCACATTCCTAAGGCCATGAAACACATGCCTTACCGCGAGGAACTTGACTACATGGACCTCCTTGATGAGGTGATAGAAGAGGCGATCCCCCACTCAATCGGCGCTCTTTTCGATGAGGATTTTGATGAAGGCCCGGATTTAGGCCAAGATGAGAACAAAGAAGATTCCCCCGACCTCTCCGCTGAAAATGATGAAGGCGACGCTGATGTCGCAAGGATTCGAGAGCTCTGCAAGCTCTCGAAACAAAAGTCTCCGAAGAAAGCTCCGCCGCTACGAAAATCGGCGTCACCGGTGAAGCCGTTGACCGGAGCAAACGCTAGCTTGGGGGAGCCTCCCCCCAACACTATTCGAGACGAGAGACCACCGCGGGAGAACACGCCACCGCAACTTCCGAATCCAAGCGTTCTCCCCGGAAAGTTTGATGGGTGCATCTCATATGCACCAAACATCCCGCATTAATTGAAAATCATAGGGGGTCGAGCTCACGACCTTAAACGAGCGCTTGTCGGGAGGCAACCCGACGGTTATTGCTTTATTTTTACTTTTTCTTTATTTTTGTTTTAGAGATTTTTAGTGTTTTGAGTCGTTCGCCCAAAAATTTTGTGATAACGGGTCCTATTTTTCTTGACAGGAGAGGAGATAGGTAAATCCATCATGAGGAGGATGAACGGGACGACGAAGAGCGCCCCAGGAAGACG
This sequence comes from Scilla litardierei, assembly GCA_030789695.1. NCBI lineage: Eukaryota > Viridiplantae > Streptophyta > Magnoliopsida > Asparagales > Asparagaceae > Scilla > Scilla litardierei. The sequence goes on from CM061132.1 coordinate 66,911,199, forward strand.
CTCGATGCTTAGGAGTAAGATGAAATCGACTGGAGGAAGAAAGACGGAGTTTAGAGCCCAAATGAAGACAAACAGCAGAAAACAAGGCTCACTCGGCCGAGTATACTAGTCACTCGGCCGAGTACACAAGTTCGTCCGGCCGAGCCGCTCACGAACGAGGGAAGTCTGCTGTACCCAACTCTCTGTTTATTTTCCTGATTTCAGTATAAATGCTACTCGGTCGAGTATATATTTTCACTCGGCCGAGTAAAACGGATACGCTCCTAGGGCGAGTCTTGCCGAGTAGCTTGAGCCACTCGGCCGAATGGACTTACTCCACTCGGCCGAGGCTGGCAAAGACACTCGGCCGTAGCGTAAGCGAGGAGGATATTTCATCTAATCCCACTCGGCCGAGTGACCTAGTCACTCGGCCGAGTCGTAACTTTTATTATATAAGGGGCCGAGGGGGGCACGTTTTTCAAAACGCAAAAAATTCCCAAACGCCCGACCCCTCAGCTCCCTCGCCCGACCCTCGCTCGCTCGCGCCCTCACTCGCCCGGTCGACCACCGCCGCGCCGTCGCTCGGCCAGCCACCGCTGGCCGAGCACCCGTCGCGCCTCGCCCGAGTCGCCGCCGGCGGCCGCCGCTCCGACCATGTAACGGACAAGTAAAGTAAAGGTGACCGAGCAATGACAATAGCAATAACCATGACGATATCAATGACAATAGCAATAGGGAGAGTAATTGTGCCTAGCCTAGTTCGTGACTTATAAAGGGTAGTACGGTAAGCAACCAAGAGTCCACCTGATATCCCGGGTTACAATCAAAACGACCACCTCCGGTATCGCCTGATTCGCCCTATTTCTCCTCTTTTTGTGTGTTTTTCGAGGATCCATGTATTAAACGAACCCCAAACCCTGATCAATTTCTATATCTATCTATTATACCCCTAATGCTCCATACGTTTTGAATATTACCCGTTGATATCTCCATTTCATGCGCATGTTGTTTTTGGGAGCTTAGGGGAGCCCAGGGGAGCTTCTACGGACTGATTTGGGCTTCGCGGAGGCGCTGACTTCGCACGCTTCCATTATCTTGCACTCGCGGCGTGTCTGGGTATACTCCTTCCAATTCTTTTGCACACGCCGCACTTTTTACACTTTTCGGCTCGCGCTCGGGGCCGATATGCCGCCCCGGACACGGCCGCGGTCGAAGAGAGCTTCCGCCAAGCGGAAGCGGTCGGATGATGCCGGCCCCTCCCACGAGTTGGAGGACTCTCCTCCACCTTCTCCCACACATCCCATCCACCCCGCACAGCCTGCAGGCCCCGCACACCCCACACAGCCTGCAGCACCCACACAGCCCGCACAGCCTGCACAGCCACTCCCTGCCGCTCCACAGCCACCACCTCCGGCTCCACTAGTCGGGCCGCTCGGGATTACGTTCCGAGACGACGCACACCGCGCCGTCTTCGAGCGTATCTCCCAGCGATCGATCATACCCTCCAGGTTTGCACACCTTGCCGACCTAGGACGCCTGGGGGTACTAGAGGGGATGCTCACGTTGTACGACAACGTGGGCTGGCGAGATTTCTCCCAGGTGTCGGCGGACACGTTTACCCGCCCGACACTTGAGATTCTTAGTTCGATCGCCCGGACCGACGAGGGATGCTCGTTTCGGTTCATGGACCGGGAGTGCCAGGTCACTCTCGATATGATGAGAGCATTTTTCTCGTGGCCCGCTGTCCCCGGAGCCGATCGCGGTTACGGCCCCACCCATATCCCCCCACCTTCCTTCGACGCCGGTGCCTTCTGGGCCCGGATCACGGGTCTTCACGCTGCCTTTGACCCTAGTAGGGCCAAGGCCTCGGCCATTGTCCACCCCTGCCTCCGTATTGCTCAGTGCCTTATGGCAACGACCTTTTTGGCCAGATATGAGCCGGGCACGATGTCTACGCCAGAGCTCTACATGCTCTACGCGATGACTCGGCCCAGAGCTCTATCTAGGGATGGCGATGAGTTGGTCCCCGCCGTCGTGATTGATGTCGCGGCTTGATTTTTGGACCGCATCATTGTATCGGTGGGCGCTCGCTCACCGATATGCTGTGGCGGCCTGATCACCTTGCTTGCCCTTATGACCGGCGAGGACTTCCCTGACGACCTGCGACGAGTACCGGGCCCCACTTCTTTGTCGATCGATGTTATGGCCCGGATGAAGATGCTTCGTCCGCACGGTGAGCGTCACTGGGTCTGGTTGCACGGCCCTTACGGTGCCGATTACATGATTCTTCCGAGCCCAGCTCGGACTCAGATTGCACCAGCCCACGTTGACTGGCTCCCTGCGATGGATGTTCTCATCCCCGCTGCTTACGTGCTCGAGGCTGAGGAGGTCGAGCAGGCCCACGCTGCCCACGCTGCCCCCGTAGACCCTGTCGCCCCTGCCGAGCCTGCCGCCCCTGTTGACCTTGTGGCCACTCAGCCTATCCCTGATGTTTCCGCTGCTCCTGACACCTCTGTCCCCACCTCTGTCAGTGTCGGGAGTACCTTAGTTGAGCCCACCTCCACCATTCCCACGGCTGTCACCACCCCCACTGGCCCTCTGTCTGCTGAGCCTGTTTCTTCTGCCCCACCCGAGCGCCCATCGATCGTAGTTGAGTGCGGAGAGCCCTCTGTCTCTACTGCTGCTGTATTTTCCGAGAGTGTCGTGGCGTCTGTCCACACTTCTGTGCCACCGACCTCTCTGGCCGCCTCGCTGCCACTTTTGCACTCTTCTTTCGCTGCTGCTGCCTCCACTTCTCACCAGCCGGTGCCCCGGCCTCACACTGAGGCCAGGCCCACATTTGCGAGCGCAGCACCTTTCGTTCCCTTCCCCGCTGAGCCCGTCACATACGCGACCCGAGTACGCCAGCCCCGCCCTGCACAGCCCCGACCGGTGCGTCCCTCTGCACCACCTCCCCCCGACACTGTACTTCAGAGCATTCTTGCTCTAGAGGGGGCGGTGAGTGGCCTTAGAGGCGACCTTAGGACCCTGTCCTCCACCGTCTCTGCGATGGCTGGCCGCTTTGACCTGATCCCCCAGATTCACTACTGTCTTACCCAGGTCCTGGAGCGTCTCCCCCGCGTACCACCACCCACCCAGCAGGTTCCCACCCACACTTCCACACACACTCAGCCTGCTACCACTTCCACACCCACACCCGCTCAGCGGCCTGTCCAGCCACCACCACCACTTCCGCCTCAGGACGGAGGCGGCGCAGCACCACCTTCTTAGGCACCCTTGATGCCATCGATTATTCCTGCCGTTGTGCTGCCCGTTTCTGCTGGGTCCTGTTGCACTTTTGCCCACCCCCCCTCCCCTCACTTATTTTGGGATTCTCATGTCGACCATATATTTATATATCTTTTCTGGGAGAGAGGGAGAGTTTTTGGTGACACATCTATATATCTGTATCACTCCTATCTGTGCATGCATCATGTCCGCATCATCTTTTCATTTCTTTATTTTTCTTTTTATTTTCATCTTTTTTGTGAAACATGCATGCACCCTCACTTGCCCCTCACTTTACTTGTCTCTCGGTGTGCCCCACTTTGCACATTGAGGACACTGTGTCATTTAGCTTGGGGGAGTGAGTTCTCACGTTCTTTTTCGATTTGCCACCTTTATTTCTAGTTTTTCACACCGTTTTTCGCTTTTGCACTTATTTTCATCATTTTTCTTTTATTTTTCCATGCATCACGTTTTTTCTTATTTTTCTGTGTGCCGCATTGTAAATAGTTCTATTTTCCCTTTATTTCTTTCTTTTTCATCTCATGCTAGAGATGACTTTTCTGTGATGATGATGACGTGGAGTTAGCTTATTCTATATGCATGCTTTATTTGTCATGTCTTAGATTTTATTTCTGATATCATATGCTATGACTTGCCTTGCATCTAGAGATAGTAACCCACACTATTTCCACATGAAAATGGATGAAATTTTATTATTAGCTGAGTCTGAATATTCATATGTATGCTATCACAGAAAACACACCAAGATTCACGCATTGAATGCCTATATCTGGAGTACTGATTTCTTTTCCTATATCACTTCTATATGCATGAACTGCACATTTCACTTCAGGATGATTGAATGATGTTAGCTATGATAAATTTGGATTAGTTAGCTTTTTTGTGATCGAAACTGAGTAGATTAGATTACCCTGCTGAAGTTGTCGTGCATGTCTTATAGAGTGAACCGAGAGATATATTCATTTCTTTCTCCACAAATCTTGAACATCATTTCTCTACTTTTAAAATCATTGGTGAATCTCCCCTTAGCGATTCTATTATATGGCATTTCCCCCCGCTATTAATTCCTAGCTCCAAATTTCTTATTCAAAAAAAAGAGAAAAAAGAGAAAATATTCTTGTATATCATTATCTCTCTTTGAGTTGGGATCGTTGTGTATATATGCTTTTGCATCAAAAAAGAAAAAAAAAGAAAAAAAAAGAGAGAAAAGAGGAAAAATCCTCAATAAAAGATCCCATCTCACTTTCTTTCTTTCTCTTCTCTTTTCATTGCTTTTGGAGCTTTATAGAAATGGGGATGTAAATATTTTTTATGCCACCACGCTTATAGATAAGCTTGGGGGAGGGGATCCATTGATGTGTGAGAGAGTGACTACTTGACGTTGCACGACAACCTAGGCTAAGTAATATTCTATACTCGGTGGGATTATTTTTTTAGCTTTACGAAATCCAGAAATCTAAGCCTAGCAATCATTTCATGAAATCCATACTTTTCTATTCTCTCTATTCTATAGTGTGATACTCTTATACTCCTGATAGAAAGCATTCAATTGAAAAGTGTGTGATCTGTGATTTGTATACCGCTTTAAATGATTCAGACGATGTTAATTATAAAATTATTCTGTTTTTCATGATTATATTGTTGTTCGTGGGTTTTCTATTTCTATTTGCACTATTATACTATGATATCAAAATAAAATTCTTTTACATGTGTTTTTCATCCAGTGCATGCTATACGAGTAAGCGGAACCCACGTCCTGAGAAAATGATCTAGCAGCCTACCTCTTCGCTTCTTTCTTTCTTCTTTATTTTTATTTCATTTTTCACTCTTCTCTGTTTTCATTCTTCATTTTTCGCCGTTTTCATTTTCCGAATCCACCGGGTTTGCCTTTTACTTATCTTCCTCGAGGACGAGTAAGAGGTAAGCTTGGGGGATTTTGATCACTCCTTATTTTACACTTTTTTTACCGTATGTTTGCATGCCATTTAGATCGCCCAAATCATGTTTTTCACGATAAATCGACGATATTGCGATGCTTTTCACGATTTGTTGTTTTTGTCGCATTTCAGGTGATTTGGCGCGATTTGGAGTGATCTCGAGATGCGCTTACTCCAGACGGTCACCGACGACCTCCTCGAGGGGTATTTTACTGTTGGAAAGGAACGGAAGAAGAACGGACGTCGCAGAAGCGACGAGGAGGCCAAAACAAGCAGTTTGGGCATGTTTTGTGTCCCACTCGGCCGAGTGAAGGAGTCACTCGGCCGACCAGCGAGACACTGCTCGGCCGACCAGATCAGTCACGATTCATACGTGCACTCGGCCGAGCGACGGAGACCACATCGGCCGAGTGACGAGACCCCGTCCGCCCGAGTGGCGCCCAGACGAAGCCCTTCAAAAATCGCCATGTTACTGTTTTTCGGCTGCCTGAGCTTCAGAAGACCCACTCGGCCGAGTGGATAATTCCGTCCGCCCGAGTACCATGAAGCCATCGGCCGAGTGACGACAACTCACTCGGCCGAGCCACCCCCGGAGTGAAGACCCCTGAAGATCGATACTTACTGGAAAATTACAGGGTTTTCACTCGGCCGAGCGACTTTTGTCACTCGGCCGAGTGCGACGCGCTGCCTGTAGCGAAAATTGTGGAAAACAGGCTGCGCAGGGGTATTTTGGTCACAGTTTTTGGACGATTTTGGGGGCTATTTAACCCCTGTTTTTACCCTAGTTTTAGGAGCATCTCTCTTAGAATTTTTGCAGTTTTTTGAGATTAACTTTTTAGTTTTATTCTTGATATTGAAGATGTAACGACCACTTTTCGTTGTACGTTTTTCGTGCACGTGCTTTTGACCGTGCACGTGTTCGTCTTAGACTTTGTTTGTTTGTGAACACCTTAGTGTGATATGCCGTTGTGAACGTCTCTGAGAGTAGTAAATAGTGGCACTACCTTGGAACGACACACCTCGAGTCGTTTTTCCACAATTTAAACTTACTCGATGAGACGTGACGATTCTCACTCTTGACGGGAGACGTTTCTATTTTTAGTTTCGTCGTCCGACGTCAAATTTGAGATCCGTCTTCTTAGTTAGCTCACATTCGTCATCACGATCACCCCGATATTTATTTTATAAATTTTGGAGTTCATTTGACCACTTTAATATTTTTAACAAGTTTTATATTATTTTTAATAATTAATTTATAAATTATTTTCGGCCAAATAAAATTTATTTGAGTTTAAAACGTTTTAAAGAATTTTTGAGCCAATTTCCAGCTCATTTGGACCAAGTCAAATCCTTGGGTGAGTTGGAGAAGTTGAGATTTAAATTTTAAATTATTTTAAACTTCTAATCCTATTATATTTAGCCCTAGACCAAGTCAACCCATCTACACTTTATAAGCAACCCCTAGGAAGACCTATTTTCGCAAGAAATTAGCCCTAGCCTCTTCCAAAACCCAAATTGGACGTTGCGACGATTCGTCGCAACGTTGCGACGTTCAGCCCCCGCACTGACCGAGAGAACGGCCTCCGTTCGCCCGCTCTGACCGATAGCCAAGCCCGCACCCGCTGCTGTCACCACCCCGCTCCCCGCTCCGACCGAGGATTCCTCTCAGTCAGACCGAGAGGCTTCCCCGCTCCGCTCGCATCTCCGCACCGCTGCAAGCCCCCGCTCAGCGCCCGCCTTGTCGCCCCGCATCCGCTAGCGCTTGACCGAGCGGATCGCCCGCCTCCGCAACGTTGCAACGCTTGCAACGTTGCAGCGACCGCTCCCCGCATCCAAGGCGCACGACCGACCCCTCCCTCCGCACCGACCGAGAGCACCAAGGCCCGCACCGACCAAGCGCTGCACCAAGCCCGTTCCCCCGCATCGACCGATGGCCGCCCCCGCATTTGGCTGTGTACGACCGAGAGCAAACGTCGCAACCCCGCATCCGTCACACCACTTGCCTCCGTGGGCCCCCCAAGTTCTCCAGAGGTATTGTGGGTTCCCCAAAGGTCCCTAGGACTACTGTGGGCCCCACCTAGGTGCGTTCTCTTCGACGACTTGCCGCGTACGACGTCGTCGCACGTCGTAGCCCGTCGTCGCACGTGCGAGCTTTGGAATCTGGAATCGTCGCCCCGGTTGATTGCTTTGAAATTTCCAGCGAGGAATCTAAATGGAATCTGGACTTGGAGCGCGATCTTTTATTCCAACCCCCGGCGTCGCTACCCGACGCCGGTGTAGCTTTCGCGTCGCGTTGAGGTAACGCTTTGCACCCCTAGGACCCCCAACCCAATTGCATGCTAATCAAGACTAAAATCAGTATTTTTAAAGTATTTTAAATGTTTTAAATTCACTAATCAAGATTAATAATATGGACTTTAGGCCAGTGGACTTGTGCACGTAGGATAATTGAGATTTTTGGACTCATTGGACGGTGTGCTCAGACGTCGTACTTGCAGGCAAGTGAAACTTGCCAACTCTTGTGTAGGGCCATGTTTTTAGGCCACTTCCTTGTTCCTAGCGTAAAAGAGACTAGTCAGTGAAATGATAGCTGGCTAGACGCCTACTTGATCTAGTTTGACAACGAAACTAGATCCGTCACCTAATTGATCTAGCTTGACAACGAAGCGAGATCCAACTCTTTAAACTTGTTGTTCATGCATACTAAACTATCACGTTTACTTTCCTTATCTGTACGCACTTTTAACTTTCATGCATCGCATCTTACATGTCATCCCAGTTGATTGTTGCATTCGTAGCACACGCTACAAAACTTGTACTCCTTGAAAACTACTTCCGGGGGAAACGGGCCTCATGTGTTGGTCAAAAGCCAATGCCCGGGTTCCCTGGACCGGCTAGGTGCACCCCTACGCCATACTTGTTTAAACACTTCCTGGCTCGTGGTCCAGAAGCGGGCCTCATGTGTTGGCTAAAAACCAATGCCCGATACACGTGGAGGGGTAGGGATAAACGATCACTTGAGCTAGGAGCTGGCCGTGCAGCCACTCTAGCCAAAAGGTGGAATCTCTGTGCACGAGGTGCTTACTTTTCTTGTCTTGTACTTGTCTTGTGAATGTCATGCCATGCTCGTACTTTACTTTGCTTTCCTTTACCTGTTGCACTCATTACTTAAACTGCCATGTCATTGCATCATGCTAGAACTTTTAGGTTGCTTTTACTTTTACTTTTAGTTTCCTTGCACAAGTCTCTTGTAGACTTGCTGACATGTGCCCCTTGCTCTTTTGGGTGTCACATGTTAGACCCTGAGCCAGAGACCGTTGCTGAGTACGTGGTGTTTTGCTGACGCTGAGTCTGAGTCCATGATTGCCAGGAGGATTTTGGTGGACACCGGTGACCATTCTTTGAGTCTTTGTTGAGCTTTATTTTGTTTTAGGTCTTTTGTTAGTTATTGGTGCGTAGCACCGTCGTTTGTACTTTGTACTTTTGTTGGCCATGTTTGGGCCTTTAGTCTCTTTTTCTTTTAGCCTGGTGGCTTTTCTGCGATGTTGGAATTTATATTTATGGATATTCTGAGATTATTCTTTTGTCTCATTTCATTATTATTATCTTGTTTCGCTCGCGTTGCAAGGACCTGCAAGTTTTAAATTTGATTGACGCTTATCGGACTTGCAGCTTTGTAGCTTCAAGTCTGAGCGGACCTTCTCACGCTTCGCCTCCATATTTTTGGGAAGCGGGGCGTGACAGGTTTTGTTGGTGGCCCATGCAGGTCCGTCTTGCAATTGCGAATTAGCGGAACAACGATAATAACAGAATGTCCATTAAATAAATTGCAACATCCGAGTAATAAGCCCTGAGTTTAGTCGTGACACTAGGTGGTAAGAAGACTTAGTTAGACGCCCGTGTTTGCTAGTTAGAGGCCTCTGATTGTTAGTTAGACACCCTGTCAGCAATTGATCTAATCGTCGTAGGAGTTACCTTAGTGGTCCTTGTCTACCTCTGATCATATTAGACTTCTAGAATTTTCTTTAGTCAATCGCTTGGGTTCATCGATTTCGGACCAAGCTGAACGCATTTCTTTACCGTCTAACCTTTAGAAGTCTTAGCGCTTAGTTTTTAATCTTTAGTTGGTCGACCGTAGGGGTTTCCGTAGACTTTCCTGATTCATATCCTAGGCGTATGTATGTTCTGATCATCCGACTAATTTCCTTGCCTCGATTCACGAGATCGCCTCATGACGATCGTCGTCAATTTTCAAACATCTCCATTGCAAAACCTGAACCTTCTGAAAGTACTTTTCAAACTTCCCTTCCACTAAGTTTAATCATGTTCAAAATTTTAAAATACTTATACTTCATACTCCTTCATTGATTTAATTTTTTTAAAACTTTTGTCGGAAATTTTGAACTCTAGCTTATAATATTTTCCAGCTTATATTTTTCGTACTTATGTAAATGCGTTGCCCCTTCATATATTAATTTTATCCTGAACCATACTTTTGCCTTGCCCAATTCGATTTATAATTTTCCTTCTTATTTGTGCTATTCGAATGATACGTCGTGTTTACTTTAATATACTTTCAAGACACATGGAATTTCAGCTTTCAGCCAGTTGGACTTTGCTCGTCGTTTTCACTACTTCAGATTTTTGCAAAAATTACTATTTTCATAGCCTCTTCCTGCTTTAGACCCTCCCTGATTTGATTTTAAAGATTTGCTATTCGATCTTGATAATTCTTATGCTAAGTTACTATTATTTTCTTTCCGCTCACCATACACGCTTTTAGAAAAATTTCTAAACCAAATTGAATTTCAATTATTTTTATATCCGTGCCAGACTTGTTGAGCTCGTATATTAAGAACCTTGCGTAAATCAGTTTTTTTCATTTTGGGCAAACCCTGGTTCTCTAAAAGCAGTTTCAAATTGATCATTTTAAAATTTTCCATAGCCTAAAGTTTTGAGGCATTTAACATAAGTTTAAATTCTTCCGTTACTTGACTTCATTCTTTGACTTTCAAAAACTTTTGACAACATTGTATTAACTTACTAACGTATAAGATTTCTAAAACCTCGTCCTTAATATTCGTGTAAATGATTTTACTTCCTCTTACATTGATTTTATATAAACCAATAAAACATTTTCTCTTATTATGAATATTCGACTCAAACTTATTTCAACTCGCTTTATCGATCTTCAAATATTTTATACAGATGAGGAATTCCAATTTTTTTGAAGTACAACAGTTTTCAATTTTGCGTATTTTAGCTTATGCTATTCATGCTATTTCCCTTTTCTGTATCCCATTTAAGCATCACTACATTTCCTTTTCCTTCAACCTAAACATCACCATTGAGTCTATGTTTCGTCTAACCAAGCTATCTCCTTGTATTCGTCCTATCTGAACTCGTGCCTATCGATCCTTCCCTCATCACGCCCTCGACCTCGACCTCCCTCTATTGCTTAGGCTTTAGTGTCCGTCAATGTCTGTGTCAACCCTTAATTGTTAGTAGGCCCTTGAACCTTGTGAGGTAGTCGTAGTGCACGTACCTAAGTTGTGTACGTGGGCTTGAATGAGAATTCCCATAGTATATTGATGTTGCCTATTGAGTGATATATATATACTCTGAGTTATTCGTGATGGTATGAAGTTGTTGTGTGTTAGTAGTTATAGATTTTTGTGTGGATAGCTATACTGTACTAGGGATGCCTGTGTATATAAGAGTTAGCGTTGAAATATCTAAGTTGTGTATGTAGTAAGAAATACTTATAAAGGTTGAAATAAAATGATTGGTAAAGATATGTGTATGTTAGTAGTGATAATAATAAGAGTACGTATGGTTAAGAGAGTAGGCTTATTGAGTGACATATATACTAGTACGTGTGAGTATGTGCGCGTAGGTTGATATATATTGTGCTTGGACGTAGGAAGTTATGTTTCGTTGCATGAGTATATAAGTGATATACATATGGTAGTAGGGTTATAATTTTGATTGGTATTGTTTGCTTTCGCGGGATGTTGCATGCGTGCATACCGTGAGGTATACACGACTATTGCACATCTTAATTATGTACGTATAGATGTGTTAGTATACTAATTATAGGCAGTAGGCTATGGTGTGAATATATATATGTTACATGGGTGTGACTATACGATGAATACGTATGCATGTATTAGGGAGTGTATTATAAATATACGTGTGCTGATGTCTGTATTATTATTATTATGGTATATAGAGTGATTGAACTATGTAAGTATTACCTGACTAAATATTAAGTGTGATTGACCTATGGTATGCATATGGTTGTATTGGTAGATATATATATATATATATATATATATATATATATATATATATATATATATATATATATATATATATATATATATATATATATATATATATTATAAAACAGGGATGTTATCATGGGTTTTTGGATAAGAGAAATTGGATAAGAGAAATTGGTTATGTGTAATGTTGTATGTGGATATGTGTATTGTTGTATGTATAAGAGATTTTGGTTAAGAGATAATGGATAAGAGATATTAGATAAGAGAATTTTGTTTTGGTTATGTGTAATTGGGTGTGATGTTTATAAAGTTTGTATATAGGGTATGAGAAATTGAGTATGAGATATTGGAGATAAGAAATCAAATGGGTTTTGATCACATCACAGAACTCACATCAGCCTAAAATAATTTTTTTAAAAAAATTTGAATTAAACATTTTCGTTTGCATCATAGAGGTAAAAATTGGAGGGAAACACATTTGCCCTGCAATTTGATCACATCACAATGGGCGGGAAATTTTGTTGCTCACATCACAAATTATCCCTGCAATTTGCCCGCCAAGATCAAGCAGCTCTCGCCATCTTCTTCTACTTGCAGCACATCAAGAAGAGCACACGCCAAGATCAAGCAGCTCAACGTATGTTTCTTCAACCCTCATCAGCACCCCACTGCATTGTCCTGTGATAGTTCTTGATTTAAAATTTCTGAGTGATATTTCAATCAGCACACCAGAGCTCCTCGCCATCTTTGCCCTGCTTGACACCAGTAGTACATCAAGAAGAGCACACGCCAAGATCAAGCAGCTCAACGTATGTTTCTTCAACCGTCATCAAACATAGCACCCCACTGCATTGTCCATTTTTTTAATATTTTCCTGTGATAGTTCTTGATTTAAAATTTCTGAGTGATATTTTTGAGTTAATAAAGTTAATATTCTTGAGTGACCTTCATAAAATTTCTGATTCTCAAGTCAATCAAACTGATATCATGTAATTGTCCTGATATCCTGTTAATAATCTTCATAAAAAATTTTGAGTAACCAATATTCTGAGTATGTGTAATTGAGTGATATTCAGTAAACTTGATATATGGATATAGGTTGTATGAGAATATAGGTTGTATGTGGATATCATAAGAGTTTTTGGATTAACATAGGATTTAATTGAGTATGTGTAATTGAGTATGAGAATATGGATATACAATTAATATGTAATTGAGTATGAGTAATTGAGTATGATATCCAGAATATGGATATCATAAGAGTATGAGAATATAGGATTTAATTGAGTATGTGTAAATGAGTATGTGGATATCCAAAAGCTCTTATGATATCTATATTCTCATATTCTCATACTCTTATCCATTAACTCACAAACTCTTATGTTAATATGAGAAATTGAGTATGAGAATATAGGATTTAATTGCATAAATATAGTAACCAATTGTCCTGATATCACTCACTCAAACATATCTAAGGTCACTCAAACTTTTTAATGACTGTGTAATTTTTAATGCTAAACTTGGTATCCTGTTAATTTTGTATTATCATGTACCCAATTGAATTTTTTACTGAATGCTAAACATATCACTCCCCCAATTGAATTTTTTACTGACTGTGTAATTTTGTATTATCATGTACCCACACTCCTCAGTGAAAGCTTCATCCCTTGGTTAGAGCTTCATCACAGCTTGGTGTTTTGAGTTTGGTTTTTCAGGTATGCCAATTTCTATGTTTATCAATTCTCTATGTTTTTTTCATTGTTTTTTTCATTGTTTATCAATTTCTCATTGTTTTTTTCATATTCAAAAATAACTGAATAACTGATCCTGTCACAACATATGAGTAATTACACATATAAATTGGAGAACATAGAGATTAGAATTTAATTGATCATGTCACAACATTCAAATTTAATCTCTATGCAATTCTAAATCTATGTTTATCAATTCTAATCTCTATGCCAAAATCTCTATGTTTATGCAATTAGAATTTAATCTCTATGTTTAGAATCTAATTACACATATAAATCTCTATGTTTATGCAATTAAATTCTAATCTCTATGCAATATGCCAAAAAGAATATGCATATAGATTTATAAGTTTATGCAATTAAATTCTAATCTCTATGCAATATGCCAAAATCCTGTCCATTTCATTTATCCTCATATTAGAATTGCCATATTAGAATTGCAATCCTAATGACAGGACCATTAGAATTGCAATTCATTAGAATTGCAATAATCAGTTATGCATTATTAATTATCAGGATTGCAATTCATTAGAATTGCAATTGACAGGATTGACAGGACAGAATTGCAATCATCAGTTATGCATTTCATTGACATGATTTTGTTAACTGATCCTGTCATTGCCATTGGCAATCCATAAGCAATGACAGGATTTTGTTAACTGATGATAAATGAAATGCATTGCCAATTCAGTTATGGATGAGATTTAAAAATTATGTTGCAATGTGTCCTGTAGCTTTTGATAAACATTTTGGAATGGATGAGATTCAAAAATTTTGGAATGGATGAGATTCAAAAATTTTGGAATGGATGAGATTCAAAAATTATGTTATGTTGATAAACAGCCATATCAAAATTATGTTATGTTGATAAACATTGTTGATTGTTGATAAACATTGTTGATAAAAATTTGATAAACATTGTTGATAAGTAGATTTTTGATAAACATTGTTGATCTGGCTGTAAATTATGTTAAGCCCAGTAGCTATTTCAATTTACTCTTCTACCTAAATTTCAGTGTCCTGTCAATGTTGATTATGAGTTTGATATTGGAATTATCCATTAGCAATGTGAGTTTGATATTGGTTATCACTTTTGAGAATGGTATCAAATATCAGAGATTGTTTGCTCACTGCAAACTGATTGTCCTGAGAATGGTATCAAATTTTGAATGAACAAAGTTTGAGAGCTAGCACATTCTCATTAGCTCAAATCAGTACATTCAAATTTCAGAGATTGTCCTGAGAATGATATCAAATTTTGAAAGCTGAAACTTAGTTCAAATCAGTACATTCTCATTAGCAAGCTCTCAAACTGCCTATGATATCAAATTGAATGAATGATATCAAATGGACTGATACCTAATTTGAATGAATGCTATTGATATCATTCATTCAAATTAGAAAAGTTCTCAAACAGTTTTGTGAGTTTGATATTGATATATCTATTTTTTTGAGTGGTTATCAATTTTGAGAATTGACTGAAATTTGCATTTCAAAGATTGTTTACATTTCAGAGATTGGTATTTCAGTCCATTTCAATGAATGATATCAAATTTCAGTCCATTCTCCAATTTCTGTCAATATCTAATTGCAAATTTCAATGAATTATATCAAATTGCAAATTTAGAAGATCTATTTTTTTCAGCCATATCAATTTTTTGAGATTAACTCATAGGAATGGATGACATCAAGAATTGGTGAGAATTCATTGATAGTTGCAAAAAAACCTGGAATGGATGAGATTATATAATTGAAACATGGAGCTTGCTAAAACAATGCAACTTGGACAAACTCACATAGCTAATCTCACATTGCTAAAACATGGAATGCAAAAAAAACCTGGAATGGATGAGATTATATCCATTCATTTGACAAACTTGGATGAGATATGGAAGCACATTGCTAATGGATAATAGAAGATAAAATTCAGTCAATTCTCAAGTGTAAGAGATAAATCAAATGAGATAGTAATGCTAGAATTCTAATCCCTATTGAATTTGGTTATATAAAGTGTCCTGAGGATCATAGAAGCATTGCTAGAATGCAAAAATTCCCAAGTGATCCTCAGCAAAAATTCAGATATATGTGTCCTGAGGATTGAGATAATTCAGATATATTCAAAAATTCTCAGGACACATAGAAGTAGCAAAAATTCAAAAATTCACATATATTTGAATGCAAAAATATATCTGAGTTGAGGATTTTTGAATTCAAATAGCAAAAATTCAGATAAATATTGTCCTGAGATAAATATTGTCCTGAGACACATAGCATGATTTTTGAGGACATATAGAATATTTATCTCAGGACACATAGCAAAAATGCATTCAGACATATATGTGAATTTTTGAATATTCAGCTATATGTGAATTTTTGCATTCAGATATATCCTGAAAATTCTCAAAAATATATCCTCAGCAAAAATTCAGATATATGTGTCCTGAGGACACTTTAAATATAGCATTTCTTCTATGTCCTGAGAATTTTTGCATTCCACTTCTATGATCCTCAGCAAAAATTCAGTCAATCCTCAGGACACATTGCATTCCATTCATTCCAGGATAATAGAAGCACATGGACAAACTTGGATAATAGAAGCACATGGATAAACTTGGATAATAGAAGCAATGCTAGAAACAGACTTGGAATGGATGAGATAAACTGAGATAAACTTGGTTATATCCATTCATTCCAGGATATAATATCAGTTTTTTATTTGTTATATAACCAAGCATTGTTTCTAGCATTGCTAATGGATAAACTTGGATAATCTCATATATTCTCTCCATTCCAGATTATATCCATTCATTCCAGGATAATAGAAGCACATGGACAAACTTGGACAAACTCACATTGCTAAAACATGGAGCTAGCACATGGACAAAGTTTCAGCTAATTGAACAAATTTTCTCAAATAATGTTGAGAATGCATATCCATTCATTCTTAGGATATGCTTCAAATAATGTCCTGAGAATGAATGCATATCCATTCATTTGACTGCATACCCTATTGAACCAATTCAAATAAGTTTACAGTAATGAATTTCATTCTCAATAGGGTATGCATTACTGTAATTTGAATGAATGCATTCAATAGGGTATGCATACCCTATCCCATGAATGCATTCAATAGGGTATGCATACTCAATAGGGTATGCATTCAAATTGCAATATGTTGACTGAGAATGAAATTGAGAATGAAATTCAAATAAGTGAAGGGATAGGGTATGAAATTAAAATGAGCTTGAATAGGAGAATGGATGAGCTTGGATGAAGCTTGAGAATGTAAAACTGAGTTTGTATTTAACCAATTAATTTTCTCAGTTTTGCATTATGTATTTAAACAACTTTCTCAATTCTCTCAACTGCAAACTGAGTTATAATTCACTCAATTCTCTCAATTCTCAATGTATTTTGGCATTTTTCTCATGTTAGCCATTTTCTTTTGGTATTTTCAGATTTTTGCAAGGTGGAGGGTCTTCTGGGTGTGTTATACTGTTATATGAAGATCAAAATTTCAAGTTTCAGTGTTATTTACCTCAGGACACTTCAAATTTTTAACATACCCTTTGGTGCTTTGAACAGTTAACTGGGATATTCATAAGTTCAAGTTTCAATTCATCCAACATCAGGTGATTTGAACAGTCCATACTCTTGGTGTGTTATTATATAGCTTGCAGCCTCTTCATCAGTTTATATGCATAGGGCTCAATTTTTGATTCAGTGTTATGTAAACTTCATTGTTATGTAAATATCAAAAATACTCAACTGGTATATTCAGTGTTATTTAAAGTGTCATGAGGATTTAAATTTTACAGTGTTATGTTTGATTCTCAAGTGTAAGAGATAAATTTTGGGTTTGAATTTTTGATACAGTTTTATGTTTGATTCTCAAGTGTTATGTTTGAATTTTTGAGTTATGAATGTGAATATACAATTTTTGAGTTATGTTTGGAATGTGAAATATACAATTTTTGGAATGTGAATATACCATTTTTGCAATCTACAATTTTTTGAGTTATTAGTTATGTAGAAATATACAATTTTTTGAGTTATTAGTTATGTAGAAATTTTTTGAGTTATGAGTAATGAGTTATGAGTTATACAATTTTTGAGTTTTGAATTTACGTTTGAATTTTAAGTTGGATGTTTGAACATATTCATGCATATAAACCGATGATATTTGGTTTGAAGTTTATATGCATGGAAAATTTTTTGAATATATGTTCAAACTTCCCAGTTCTAAATATTTGGTTATATTTCAAACTGGGAAGTTTGAATATTCCGTAATTAAAGTTTGAAGTTTGACCATATTCTTTTTGCCTGAGTACCATTGATAATGATTAGCATATACAAACTACGAAAATACATTTTGCATGCAATTAGCATAATCCACTCAGGTTTATGACACATGGGTCAAAAATTATCATATGTATGTATGTAGAAGTTGGTCAAATATGTAGGTGCCTTTTGAAGATGGGGTGGCAGTGACTTTAAATCCATGCCCAATGTTTCAAATTTTTGTTTTACTTCATGCTACTGAAAAGGAAAGTGAAGCTGAACTAGAAGTACAAAAACAATTAGCACAGATTTCTATCCTTCCATTGTCATCAGATGCAATTATTCACATAGTTTGAGAATACCACAAGTTGGCAAGTATATTGGCAATCATATATTCCATAACCATGCTACTCTCTACTTCAGCCTGTATATTACATATCATTGTCTTGGATACTCCTTGTTTAGAATTTGATAAGCTAGCTTCAAATCATTTTCATTCAGTTGTTTAATGGTGGGTGTTCCTCATTGATTTCTTTCTCAGATGCTCTAGATGAACAAAATAAATGTCACATATCCAATATATAGAGTTTCTAATATAAAGAGTTTCTACTGAAAGAACTATTATCATGAAGGTCAATCTGCATATAAAATCTAAATGCATTGTGTTACAACCTCATATTACATTGATGATGGAAAAAAGGGAAGGGCATCTGATGCTTTTCACAACAATGTATTATGGATACTGGGTGGGGACATAGGATTGTGATTGTATGATATGGTTAATGTCAGCATATGAAGTATGACAGTGTAAACATATTGTAGGAGATTGAAAAATGAGTGATGAAATAATAAGGACTTGCAAAATTTCATAGTATCAAGACAAGGCTATTAATAATTTGAATCTCTTTCTTGAAGAAGGGCTGTATAACTTTGACACTCTTTTTTCTCTTCTTCTTTTCTTTTCCCCATTTTCTGTATCCTAAACTGGATTTGGACCTATAAACTTTTTATAAAGCTCTCCCAGTTCCCTATCACCGTTAGCTATACCTCGGGCTCTTTTTGACCTTCAAGTACTATATTTGATTTTTTTGATTTTTTGGCAGTGGACAACACAATACTAAACAGCAAAATGGGCACTTCATAGTTCATACATGAATATATTGCATAAGGCTAATATTTACTATGTAATACCTAGAATATCACAAAGATCCAAATCCAAATTTTGTGCGCACTTTGCTATGTATATGAGTTGATCCAAATCCAAATTCTGGATTTCTTTGGTGAGTGAGTATTGCCTTAAATGTTGTATTTTTATCATATTCATATCATATTCATATTCATATAGGTTCTTTCATGTCTTACTTCTTATCATATTCATATAGGTTGATATTTGCAATAATGTGTAGCTAGCTCCTTACATATTCATGGAAGTATGTGTACGGAAGCTTTCAGTCCTTCAATTGAGAAAGTACATGTCTGATTCTTGAAAGACTTGAAAGAAATAGAAACCTGTGAACTTGTATGAATGGTGAATTTACTTTGGAATGATTCCCATGATTAATTTGCTTTGGAATGATTCCCATGATTAATTTGCTTTGGAATGATTCCCATGATTGTTAATTTGCTTTGGAGGTAAATTAATTCCAGATAGTCTTGAAAATCAATTTTTGATGATGTTTGATATTTGTATGCCAGGTTGAAGAATTTGGAGCAAGATGGAACTCATCAGGCATCAGGAAAAAAAAAAAGAAAGCCACACAAGGTCAAATGACAAAAATAGAAAAGTAAAGAAAAAAGCGGATTTCCATGATGTTGGAGGGGATTGTTCAAGTTCCTTGATGTATCATCAGATTTCTAATTTCCCCATATGTATTTCACACATATAATTTCCCTATATGTATTTCACACATATGCAAGTTCAATTTAACTCAAATTGAACCGGTTATTTCTAGGTTAAATTTATCTATCTATTCATATTCATATTCATATTCATATTGTGATACTCTCATTGCGCAATACATATAGATAGATATTGTAACTCAGAAAATTTAACTGAATATATATAGATAAATTTAACAATGAGTTAAATGTATCCTGTTATTTGAATAACTCAAGTTCATTGCGATGTTAAATTGAGTTCTTAGTTCACATAAAAACATTGCGCTGTTAAATTTAACTCATTGTTCTTATTTGAATATGAAAATGAATATCAAATAACATGATATGATCCTGAACTCATTGGGTTCCAAATTAAGTTCAAATTTGAATCCTATGTTATTGTTATATCCTGATGTTAAATTGAACCTGAATGCTTTTGTGTGAAATATGAATATGAATATGAATATGAATATCAAATAACAGGATATGATCTTGAACTCATTGGGTTCCAAATTGATTTCAAATTTGAATCCTGATGTGATTGTTATATCCTGATGTTATATTGAACCTGCATGTTTTTGTGTGAAATATGAATCTGTGATGTTTTTCTTAGTTCACACAAAAACAGAGTTAGATTTTTGGGGAATAATTTTTTTGAAAAATTGAATAACAATTATTGTGCTTTGGTTATTATTTTTCATTTAAAATTACATAACAAATCATTGGGCAGAAAAACTGCTCTTAGGTAAAATAATTTACACCACTTTGCTTCTCCTGCCTTGATTAACATGCTGGCAACATGTGTTAACACATAATAAGCTCAATATAAGCAGCGGGAGATCTTATGGAATATGTTTGCTTTGCCAACAACATGTATATCTGTTGCATTCATGTATCATGCACTGCTCTTAACTCCTTGCTCGATGCCAGGAAATGCGAAGACAGAATACATAGAACTAAAAAAATTCAGTGAACTAAAATTTTACATTTTGTGGGAATTAAATTATGGGGAATTACATTTTGGGTAGGAGCTAAACTTTTCGGGTAATTAAAACATAAAATATTGGTGGAAATAAATTTTTGGGGAAACTAAAATCTAAAATTTTAAGGGAAACTAAATCTGGAGGTAATCAAATTTTTGGATGGAACTTTTGAGGGAACTAAATCTGGTAGGAATTAATATTTGGGGTAAACTAAATTTTTTGAGGGGAACTAAAATCTCTTTGGAAACTAAATTTTGGAAGAAACTAATATTTTTGGAAAGTGAAAATTTAGCTGGAAACTCTAAAATTTTGAAGTGGAACTATATTTGGAGTGCACTAAATTTTGGGAGAAACTAAGATTTTTGGGGAACAAAATTCCTTGGGATGAGCTAAATTTTCGGGGGAACTAAGATTTTGAGGGGGGATTTCTAAAATGAATCATGTCCACATTTTCAGGAGAACTAAGATTTTGAGGGCGGAATATCTAAAATTAATCGTGCCTACATTTTCGGGAGAACTAAGATTTTGAGGGGGAAATATCTAAATTGAACCGTGCCCGCGGGCACGGGGTATGACTAGTATATATATATATATATATATATATATATATATATATATATATATATATATATACGTATATATAATGGAGTGGTATTGGTATATGTATGAATGTCGTGTTACGTATATAGAATATTCTAATATGTGTATTGAGTCTCACTCAAGCTTGAGTGGGTATACTCCAAGTATATTGAATGTATGTTTGTAGTTTGAATATAGCAATGCTTGATGTATGTATAGTGATAGAAGTGTTTGTGCCTGGTTGAGTTACGCACATGATTGTGGGTCGCTACGCCAGTATATAGTTATAGGTGTTGGTCTTGTGGTATAGCTAATTACTAAGGACTTGCCCGTGTGAACATATGTGTACTAGCTAAACTAGGTGTGTAGATGTACTAGTAATGTAATGGTATGATTGGTATGCGTAAATGAAATGTTAGCGTGTATGGGTGTGCACCATGCACGGGTAAGTATGTGCTTAGTTATAGGCATTGATGACTATGATAGATGTGGCGTGTCGTAAATACAGTTATAGGACCGTACGTGATGTGAATATACGGTGAACTATTTGCATGTATTTGAATGACTATGTATTGTGAAACTATAGTAGTGGTGAATATATATATATATGGTGAAATTTGATTTAATAATGGTATGGTGTGACTATATGTGCTGAGATGTTGGTATTGGATGAATATTAGAGGGTAGTATACCCTTGATGTTTGTGCATAGGTAGCTATCTATACGTAGAGCAATGATTGTATTGGCTAAGTGTGAGACTATCCTTATGTGAGTATCTGAACTATTGTTTTATACTAGGTAGTAGTAATATAAGGGATGTATGTTTATATATATATGATTGAAATACATGTATAAGTTTGACTGACTATAATAAGTATAAGCATATGACGTACGTGAATGTATATATATATGTGTTGGTAGTGTTAATGTTTGACTACCTAGTGCGTATATGAGCACTTGTAATGACTATACCTGCTTTGAAATATAATGTGACTTGATTGGGGTAGTATTTAGAGCGACTAGATATATTAGAAAGTCCGAGGACAGACTTTATTCTAAGGTGGGGAGGATGTAACGACCACTTTTCGTTGTACGTTTTTCATGCACGTGCTTTTGACCGTGCACGTGTTCGTCTTAGACTTTGTTTGTTTGTGAACACCTTAGTGTGATATGCCGTTGTGAACGTCTCTGAGAGTAGTAAATAGTGGCACTACCTTGGAACGACACACCTCGAGTCGTTTTTCCACAATTTAAACTTACTCGATGAGACGTGACGATTCTCACTCTTGACAGGAGACGTTTCTATTTTTAGTTTCGTCGTCCGACGTCAAATTTGATATCTGTCTTCTTAGTTAGCTCACATTCGTCATCACGATCACCCCGATATTTATTTTATAATTTTTGGAGTTCATTTGACCACTTTAATATTTTTAACAAGTTTTATATTATTTTTAATAATTAATTTATAAATTATTTTCGGCCAAATAAAATTTATTTGAGTTTAAAACGTTTTAAAGAATTTTTGAGCCAATTTCCAGCTCATTTGGACCAAGTCAAATCCTTGGGTGAGTTGGAGAAGTTGAGATTTAAATTTTAAATTATTTTAAACTTCTAATCCTATTAGATTTAGCCCTAGACCAAGTCAACCCATCTACACTATATAAGCAACCCCTAGGAAGACCTATTTTCGCAAGAAATTAGCCCTAGCCTCTTCCAAAACCCAAATTGGACGTTGCGACGATTCGTCGCAACGTTGCGACGTTCAGCCCCCGCACTGACCGAGAGAACGGCCTCCGTTCGCCCGCTCTGACCGATAGCCAAGCCCGCACCCGCTGCTGTCGCCACCCCGCTCCTCGCTCCGACCGAGGATTCCTCTCGGTCAGACCGAGAGGCTTCCCCGCTCCGCTCGCATCTCCGCACCGCTGCAAGCCCCCGCTCAGCGCCCGCCTTGTCGCCCCGCATCCGCTAGCGCTTGACCGAGCGGATCACCCGCCTTCGCAACGTTGCAACGCTTGCAACGTTGCAGTGCCCACTCCCCGCATCCAAGGCGCACGACCGACCCCTCCCTCCGCACCGACCGAGAGCACCAAGGCCCGCACCGACCAAGCGCTGCACCAAGCCCGTTCCCCCGCAGCGACCGATGGCCGCCCCCGCATTTGGCTGTGTACGACCGAGAGCAAACGTCGCAACCCCGCATCCGTCGCACCACTTGCCTCCGTGGGCCCCCCCAAGTTCTCCAGAGGTATTGTGGGTTCCCCAAAGGTCCCTAGGACTACTGTGGGCCCCACCTAGGTGCGTTCTCTTCGACGACTTGCCGCGTACGACGTCGTCGCACGTCGTAGCCCGTCGTCGCACGTGCGAGCTTTGGAATCTGGAATCGTCGCCCCGGTTGATTGCTCTGAAATTTCCAGCGAGGAATCTAAATGGAATCTGGACTTGGAGCGCGATCTTTTATTCCAACCCCCGGCGTCGCTACCCGACGCCGGTGTAGCTTTCGCGTCGCGTTGAGGTAACGCTTTGCACCCCTAGGACCCCCAACCCAATTGCATGCTAATCAAGACTAAAATCAGTATTTTTAAAGTATTTTAAATGTTTTAAATTCACTAATCAAGATTAATAATATGGACTTTAGGCCGGTGGACTTGTGCACGTAGGATAATTGTGATTTTTGGACTCATTGGACGGTGTGCTCAGACGTCGTACTTGCAGGCAAGTGAAACTTGCCAACTCTTGTGTAGGGCCATGTTTTTAGGTCACTTCCTTGTTCCTAGCGTAAAAGAGACTAGTCAGTGAAATGATAGCTGGCTAGACGCCTACTTGATCTAGTTTGACAACGAAACTAGATCCGTCACCTAATTGATCTAGCTTGACAACGAAGCGAGATCCAACTCTTTAAACTTGTTGTTCATGCATACTAAACTGTCACGTTTACTTTCCTTATCTGTACGCACTTTTAACTTTCATGCATCGCATCTTACATGTCATCCCAGTTGATTGTTGCATTCGTAGCACACGCTACAAAACTTGTACTCCTTGAAAACTACTTCCGGGGGAAACGGGCCTCATGTGTTGGTCAAAAGCCAATGCCCGGGTTCCCTGGACCGGCTAGGTGCACCCCTACGCCATACTTGTTTAAACACTTCCTGGCTCGTGGTCCAGAAGCGGGCCTCATGTGTTGGCTAAAAACCAATGCCCGATACACGTGGAGGGGTAGGGATAAACGATCACTTGAGCTAGGAGCTGGCCGTGCAGCCACTCTAGCCAAAAGGCGGAATCTCTGTGCACGAGGTGCTTACTTTTCTTGTCTTGTACTTGTCTTGTGAATGTCATGCCATGCTCGTACTTTACTTTGCTTTCCTTTACCTGTTGCACTCATTACTTAAACTGCCATGTCATTGCATCATGCTAGAACTTTTAGGTTGCTTTTACTTTTACTTTTAGTTTCCTTGCACAAGTCTCTTGTAGACTTGCTGACATGTGCCCCTTGCTCTTTTGGGTGTCACATGTTAGACCCTGAGCCAGAGACCGTTGCTGAGTACGTGGTGTTTTGCTGACGCTGAGTCTGAGTCCATGATTGCCAGGAGGATTTTGGTGGACACCGGTGACCATTCTTTGAGTCTTTGTTGAGCTTTATTTTGTTTTAGGTCTTTTGTTAGTTATTGGTGCGTAGCACCGTCGTTTGTACTTTGTACTTTTGTTGGCCATGTTTGGGCCTTTAGTCTCTTTTTCTTTTAGCCTGGTGGCTTTTCTGCGATGTTGGAATTTATATTTATGGATATTCTGAGATTATTCTTTTGTCTCATTTCATTATTATTATCTTGTTTCGCTCGCGTTGCAAGGACCTGCAAGTTTTAAATTTGATTGACGCTTATCGGACTTGCAGCTTTGTAGCTTCAAGTCTGAGCGGACCTTCTCACGCTTCGCCTCCATATTTTTGGGAAGCAGGGCGTGACAGAAGAGGAGACAAAATTGGATCTTTGTAGGATAAATTGAAGAACTCCATTGGTTTGCTTTTCTCTTCTCTAAAAATTCTATTTTTATTGCATATCTCAATATTGTGATGAATTCTATTGCTTATTTCATTGATTATTTTTGTGATCTTGCTATGAATTGTGAGTAGTCGCCACGTCTCGGGGCGTGGGGATGAACCCTACAAGCCCTATTTCATAATTGTGATGAATTGGTAGAAATTGTGTTAGAATTGCTACTAGGGATTAGATTGGGATCAATTTACTACGGATGGCTAGGAATTCACATCGATTGGGATTTGCAAGAGATTGGATCCCAATTCGATAAGAAACCCTAGAAATCCGAATTGGGTTGGAATCGAATTTCCGTAGTATCGGTTTGCAAGAGATTGGACCGATACTAGGGTTTCCGGTTCCAATTCCGTGCCTATACCCGTTTGCAAGAGATTGGACGGGTAGGAACTATCCCAATCTAGGTCGTGGACCGAGTTTGCAAGAGATTGGGCTCAGTGCGCGATTGAACGATGATGTTGATCCTAATGCCAGCTTCACTAGGCTAGGGTTTGCAAGAGATTGGACCCGAACCTAGGATAGCTATAGACCGGCAACAGCGCGAGAGCGTGAGCTTGGTTCTACATTCAGTTGCAACTAGTTCATCCAAAATCTTATTCTAGCAACTTTGATACCGATGAACGCTTTTACGAAATACGGTGAGTAGCGGGAATTCCCCATTCCCTAGACGTTCTTATTTGATTTGATATTCCCGTACTTTGTCTGACGATTGTGACAGGATCGCCAAAGGCAAATTTCTCTTCTTCTTAAATAGCCAGGTTGATCGGAACAAGCACGGTCATTCGTCCTCCCTGTGTTCGATAACCCGCTCGCTGCTACACCGTGCACTTGCGGTAAAACTACAACCGTTCTTTTGGGTTACGTCCCGGAGCGATCAGCAATCTAATTGAACTCAAGAGTGTGGGAAACTGCCGAAGTTGGAGCAATCGCCGGATTGGAGCATCACGTATCTCTGGTCGCTTAGACCGCTCACTGTGCAACACTGAATGGATCCGCTTGCTTCCAAATTCATACTGCGAGTACAAGGGAGCTGGAACAAGTGATCACTCGGCGATGGAAGTCTATCTCCATCCCAAGGTAACGGCACTCCCCAAGCCTTTTAGATTTTATAACTCGTGGGAAGTGTATCCAGGTTATAAAGACCTTGTCCAAACAGCTTGGGAATATTATACTGATGGGTCTGCCATGAAGAGATTAGTAGACAAGCTAAATATTTGAAGTTGGAACTCAAAACTTGGTCTGCAACCTACAGAGATATGCTTGATGTTAATTCTTGCCGGAAGACATTAGACATGTTGCAGAATAACCCTCGTACTATCTCAGATGAGACCCTACAAAAAGAAGAGAGAATGGCTTTGCACAATCTTGCTAAAGCTTTAGAAGTGGAAGAATCTGATCTCAGACAAAAGAGTCGTCAGAACTGGCTAACACTGGGAGACAGTAATTCAAGATTTTTCTATATGGCTATGAAGGCTCGTCAGTGCCACAATAATCTAACCCATTTTATTCATTCTAATGGGAACAGAGACTCTAGCTCAGACCCCACTTTACTTCATGAATCTCTATAAGCAAAATGATTATGTGAAGGATTTCCCTAGTCTTATTCCAAAGCGTAAACTAACTCTAGAAGCTGTTTCTTGGATGGACCGTTGTGTTTCTGCTACTGAAATTAAATCTGCTTTATTCAACATTGGAAAGGATAAAGCTCCAGGCCCTGATGGTTTTAATGCCAGCTTTTTCCAAAATGAATGGGGTACTATTGGGAATGATGTCACTGCAGCTATTTCCAATTTCTTCACGTCAGGCAGATTGCTTCGCCAGATTAATCATACTTTTTTTACTCTTGTGCCTAAGAGTTCAACTGCTTCGGGTCTGTCAAATTACAGGCCTATAGCATGATGCAATGTTATCTACAAAATCATCAGTAAATTCCTTTGCAACAAGTTGAAGATGGCCATTAGTGAGTTGATATCCCCTAACCAGTCTGCATTCTTAAAAGACCGATTGCTTGCTGATTGTACCCTTATTGCACATGAGAAGATTAGAGATTTCAGCAACCCGATGGGAGCCAGAGCTTGTATTAAGCTAGATATCCGCAAGGCTTTTGATAGCGTGAACAGAGATTTCATCCTCTATATGTTACGTCGGATGGGGTTTGGGGGCAGATTTGTTCACTGGATAGCTGAGTGCATTACTTCTCCGTCTTTTTCGATCTTAATTAACGGCTCCCCGGAGGGGGTTTTTGGGTCTAATAGAGGGCTTCGTCAGGGCCATCCACTCTCCCCTTACCTTTTTGTTATTGTAATGGAAGGATTCTCTCTCCTCATGGCTAGAGCTGAAGCCACCCGCGCTATTCACCCCATGAAACGAGCGGGTTCTATTTCACATCTCTTATTTGCTGATGATCTTTTAGTGTTCTACAGAGCTAATTCCATCTCCTTTAAGGCCATCAAGGATCTCCTCCTCTCTTTCAACAAGTACTCGGGACTACATATCAATTGGGAAAAAAAGCTCTGCCATCTTCAGCAAAGGCACTCGGAATCCCAGGGTTTTAGCGGATTACCTTGGTATCAAAATGGTCTCCTCTCTCTCAACTTATCTTGGGCTCCCACTTTCTTGTAAGTACCCTAAAGCGCCGATGTATGCCCGCCTTATTGATAAATGCAAAAAAGCGATTGCTTGGTTGGTCCTCCTCCCTTCTGTCCATCTCTGGCAGGATTGAGCTAGTTCGCACAGTGATATTCAGGATTGTCGCCTTCTGGATGCAAGCTTATTGCCTTCCAAACTCAGTAATCCGCACCATCATGAGGGCGTGTCACAAATTCATTTGGGGGAATGTGTACACTTGGTCCTGGAAAGCCCTATGTAGGCCTAAGAAAGAAGGTGGAGTGGGGTTAAGAATGCTCCATGATCTTAATGTGGCCTCTAGTGTCCGTCTGACATGGAGATTACTTGGCACTAATGGATTATGGGCTCGATACATGAGAAACCGATATGGGGAAGCATCGGTTGGATTCTATTCTGCAAAATCTTCTCCCACACATTCGGGCACTTGGAAATTCCTTCTGAAACATCGGGCCACTTCTCAGAGGCTCATCAAACGAGTCGTCAAAGACGGTACCTCAACTTCGTTTTGGTATGACAATTGGCATCCTAGTGGACCGCTCCATCTCCTACAAACACCCCCTGTAGGATCTGAAGGGAACCTAGTGAGCGACTACTGGGCGGATGGTTGCATAAATGCGCCTGAACTATGCAATTTGCAGCTGCTGCTTCGGCCTATTATCCTGACGTAGGGTTCTGATGCTTGGCATTGGATTTCTGGGAATCACATCACCTTGCGCGCTGCCTGGGATGGTGCAAGATCAATTAGTCCCCCTTTCCGCTACCACATGATAGTCTGGCACCGATTAATTGCTCCAAAAATGAGCCTGGCCCTTCTCAGGGCATTTCACAGCAAATTGCCAACGATGGACAATCTCTCTAATTGGTTGGAGGTTCCGAATGCTAGTTGTGTCATGTGTGACTCTACTACTCCAGAGAGTGCTTCCCATTTATTCTTTGAATGTGAGTACACCAGGTACATCCTAACTAGAGGTCTTCTTAAGCTTGGGTATACTGGAGTAGTCCCATCATCTCTTACAGGAGTTGGTGATCTGATACTATGCCATTATAATAATACGGACTGTGTGGGTGTCCTTGCAAAATTGGCTTTATCTACCATGGTATGACATATCTGGAAGCAGCGAAACAAGAGGATCTTTGAGGGTAAAGGAGTTGGGAAAACCGAATTATTTGAAGGCATTGCTTCTGACATCCGTGTTTCTCTACGGGATATTGATATGGACCATCCTGATGCTGTCACTCCCTACTCTAATTGGGGTTTTATAGATACTGGTTAAAGAATTTGAGTGTAATTTTCTAGCTCTGTTCCGTAGTGTAGATAGATGGTAGAGGGTGACGGCGCTTGTGCCCTCTCCCCCTCCTTCATTTTACTCTCTGGAACGGACTAGCTTGTACATTTGTGCAATTTTTAATAAAGATCAATACTTACTCTGTGTGTGTGTGTGTGTTTTTTTTTTGGGGGGTTAGCAACGCACCAATTAATTGGTGGCTATTCATGTAATACACGATCGTGCACCATCACTTAGTGGCTAATCCTTAAAATACATGGCTCAGACCCTCATGTACATGGTGGCTCATGCTCAAAACAATGGTCCATCACATCAATATCTGGTGACTAATCCCTATACCAATGGTACAGCATATCGATTCCCAATAGTTAATCCTCCACCTACTGGGTTAGCCATAAGCCCTGCCCAAAACACTATTCTTTTTATCTTTAACTTCAGAATAGATCCTCAAGTTATCAATGTACCCTTATATATGTGAGATAGCCATCCAATCTATCAACCATTTCACGATGATATTGCATGCAAGCATATTTAATTAGGGAATTGCTATCTGCACCGCAATAGTTTGCGGTGCAGGTTTGGTTTTTACTAAAAAAAGATTAAAATGTCTAATTCATGTGATTTTGACTATCAGAGAAAGCTGACATTTTTCCAAATTAAGAAACAAAAAAAGTCTGCACCGCATGAGGGCGGTGCAGACAATCGAGTCCTTTAATTATCTACAGAAAATGGTAAGTCATGCAATTTAAAAAAATGTCCAATCAGGTAGCACGTGTATTGGGTACATTACTTACGTCTAATAGCTTCAAGTTTCAACTGTCCAATCAACCCCTTAAAGTAACTACTCATGAGGTTCTATTTATAGAGAATTGCTAAATCCACCGCAATAATTGCGGTGTGTTTCAGAGTGTTTTCTCACTACAAAAGCGTTGACCGTGGACTACCCGGTCAACGTGGTCAAGGGGCCGACTTGGGCCCCTCGGGTGTGCCGAGTCGGTGCAGATACGGCGCGGATCGACGTTGCGGATGATGTGGAGCGCGTCGACTGAGCCGAATCTGGATCCTAGGCCGCGAGGAGGGCGAGGGGTAGCCTCGACCCGGTGTGAGACGCTCGGCCTCGGCCGGTCGAACGACGAGGGGTAGCCTCGGTCGTCTTGCTTGATGCGTAGCCGGTGTGGGGCGGAGGGGAAGCCTCGGCCCGTGGATCTGACGTCCTCCTGCGCAGACGAGAACACTCGTCAGGGGGGCCGGACCTTGGTTCCGGCCAAATCCCCTCCGATGCCTAAGTCAGACGATGATCTGAAAGAGGAGGCTCAGCGGAGACGGTTCGACTCATGAGGAGATCAGAACGACGTCTACCGGCGCGAGCGGGGGAGGAAGGAGATGAAATGGGGGAACTGGGTCGTTGATGGAGTACCTTAGGTTTTAGTTACCTGAGATGCGGTCCCCTGTCTAGTCGTCCTTCTTGCCCTTTTATAGGCCTCCCGTCGTGATTGCCCAGACTCACGTCCCTCGTCCGCCCCCGATCGTGCCCCCTCAATCTGCCTCCCTATCGTCGCTCCCTGCGCCCTGCCAGCACCTCCCCATTACCGCCATTAAGTGGTCGCGGGCCTGGGGGAGTGGTTATCGCTGGAGTGGGTGAATGACTTGCGTGTTTCCGGGGCCGGGTTGGATCGCCGTTCGGGGGCCCTCTAAGGGGCTTTGTCAGGCGGGCCTGATCTCGCAGACGTGCTTCTGATCGGTTGTTGGGTCTCTAGCTCCATGTTCCTTCGGGCTTCGTTTGGTGGGCTGCGCCTTTGGGCCCATGCTGTTGGGCTTCCGTAAAATAGACGTATCAATTGCCCCCATCGGTGGGGCCGATCGGCCTTGGCTGGTTCGGTTCAACCGATGTGACTCCTGGGGTTCCGAGTGGCGCGTCAGTCGAGGCGTGGTCATAAATGAAGGTTATGATGAGGCGGATCGATTGGACTTCCCTTGGCGCCGATTTCGAAATGCCACCGGCTCTTTGAGGCCTGCCACGCGTTCCTGTCAGGCGTTTCGAATTCGCCCCTGGGTCTGGTATATACGATCCCCGACTGCGTTGATCCCAACTTCTTCCTCGCTCTTCCCTCTGTTCTAGGCTTTCCATAACTCGGAGTCTCTCGCCGCCTTCGTTTCCTTGTCTTCTCCAAATTAACAAAAAAGGTAACTCCTTTCCTATTTTCATATCATAGCTGCTCTTAGGATAGGTGGTTCCGGCCAAGGGGCGAGGGATCCTCTCGAGTCCAGGCGGGGCGGGCCCCGACTTGTGGGATCTGGTTCCTCCTCTGGGAGCCGTCTCCTCCGAGATAAAGGGAAGGGGAAGCTCTTCCCGGATTATGCCGGCGATGATGTGGCGTCGGCTGCCGTGCGGCTTAATGTACCTCCAGTTATCCTCCGAACGCCGTCGAGGACTCCTCCTCTAGCGGCCGCGGAAATCCGGGAAATGTATCTCTGCTACCCGTACGATGTTCGAGTCCCCTTCATCGACGAGCGGATCTGCCTTCCGAGGAGCAATGAAGTTGACGTCTATGTCGAGATGTTCCGCCTGGGTCTTCGTTTCCCGCTCAATCCCTTCTTCATCCAGGTCATGGAGTATCTCATGGTGCCCCTTTGCCAGTTCACCCCCTGCTCGATTGCGGTACTGACGGGCTTCGTGACGCTCTGCTGTACCCGTGGTCTGGAGCCATCTCTCCCCCTTCTCTTCTACTTTTATCAGATCCAGACGGTCGGCCCAGGGTCATGGTTGCACCTCCGAGCCCGCTCGAGGAGGGAATGCCTGATCGGGCTACCCCGTTGGTCAGGGGATTGGAGCTCGGATTATGTCTTCGTGGTCTTCCTGGAGGATGCCCAGATTTTGACAGGTTGGGGCGGGTCTGTCCGGCCTTGCCCAACGCTAGTCCTCTCCGAGGCTGATCAGGCGGCCGTCGCGCGGTTGTCGACCCTCCCCTTAGAGGCGAAGTCCATATGGTCTTTGTTGGACGACCTACTCCTGAAGGCCGTCTTGTGGTCTCCGGGTAGGTCGCTTTTTCAGTCTTGGATTGCCCCGTGGCTTACCCTGATTTCGGTTTCCCTTGCAGGAATGGCTGGTCACGAGTTCATCCGTGATGTCGATGAGCTGATCCGTCGTGGAGCCGCTCGAAGCCGGGGCAGTACCTCTGGAAGGGCGCCTCGGCGGACCGTTGAGGAGGAGGTGCGCCGAGCAGAGCCCTCCGTGGGCAAGGTGGTGGCCGCGCCTCTCGCCTCTTCTTCTGGCGATCTCCTCCCCGGGGGGGTCGCAAGGGCCGGATCCGCCCCGCCAGCCCAAGAGGCGGGGGGCGACGACAGGTCCGGTGCAGCTTCCCTTGCACTTGGCGTGCCCCCTCTTGTCCCCGAGGGTGGAGGTGGCGCGAGGCAGAAACGCTCTCCTTCGGCGCCTGCCGAGCCTCTCGAGGGGAAGAGGAGGAGGGAAGGTGAGGCTCCCTCCAGTCCGGTGTGCTCCGTGCCCCCTGCGGTGTCCGCCGGGGATCTTCCGGTGTCCCTGACAACCACCCCCGTCGCGGCGTCTCCGTCACCAATATCGGGAATAGGTGCCTTATTGGCGGGCAGCTAGGCCTCCCTCGAGGTTACCCCCGGGGGTTCGGTGTTTGTCGACCGAGCTCTGGCTCAGCAGTTCGCCGAGGGCTCCGTCCTCCCCCGGGACTGTAGTCTCCTTGAGAGGATCCCCGCCGACAAGGTGTCAGACTCTTTGGTCTGGCTCCTTCAACAGGTTTGGTTATCCTGCCGTCCTTTTCTTTCCTCCGCTCTCTTCTTGGCTCATGTCCCGTCGTTTCAGGGATCAACACTCGCTGTCGAGTCGCAGCGTCGGGCCGTCCATTTGAGGGAGCTGGAGGTGTCCTCTGCGAGGGACCGCGAGCGGGCCGGGGCCGCGGAGGTAGCTATGACGGAGGCCCAGATGGAGTCTCGGCATCTCAAGCTCCGGGTGGCCGAGCTAGAGGGACGAGTGGGTGACCTCGAGGGAAAGTTGGAGGACGCTCGGCAGTCGGCCGAGGAAGCGGCGGAGTCGTTCCGCTTGGAGTGAGAGGAGCTTCAGAGGGAACTGTTGGATCGTCGTCAGGTGGCACGGTTTGCGGAGGAGGTGGAGAGAGGCGTCGTCGGGAATCTGGGGAAGAGGATCTTTGAGGTCCTTAGGGAAGCCTTCGGTACATATGAAGACCTTATCGGCCCCCGGATCGTCGAGGTCGTCCAGTCCTCCTTCCGGGATTGCGCGGAGCGTGTCCGGCAAGCTCCCCCGCCTGTCGATCCCCCTCGCTCCGAGCAGGGCAAGGAGCCCGAGGATGCGTCCTCTCGAGCCCGGGCCCCCTAGGTCGTCCTTCCTGGCCTGTCATCCTTGTTTTTATCCTCAAATTTTTTAGCATTCGCTTCGCTTTGGGCCGGTCTACTTGAAATGGATCCCCGGCCCCGCAATTTCCATTGGCCTCTTCACCGGTTCTTTGCTTCGGAGCGAACAATTTGCTGATTGCAAGGATGATCGCCTAAGCCGGCGATTTTGCGTTCTTGGTCGACAAGTTTTGCTCTGCCGGCGTTACTCTAGTCTCTGTTGGTGACGAATTTTGTTGTCCGTTGAGAGCGGATTATTTGTAGGGAGGTTTCTTCCACTTCGATTTCCTGTAAATAAGACACACTTTTGTACCCTGGTTAATTGTTGGAAATGAAATTGACTTACTCAAATTTCTCGTGTATTTTGCTTCGTTGCCGCGACCTCGGCCCCTCGGCTTACGGCGGTCGCTCGCCTCCTTTCTCCGGGAGGTTGTCCCTTACCCCCTGAGTGGACAAGTCGGCTGACGTCCTCGATGACTAGGGGGGCTGCCCCCGGTCTTATAAGCAGCGAAGTCGGTCAGCGGGGATGTAGCTCCTCGGCATAGGACCGGTCGGTGCCCGAGTGGGCTGGGGGAATTGCCCCCAGACTCATGAGCGAAGGAGACAGTCGGCGAGGGCAAAGCTCCTCGGCTTAGGACCGGTCGGCGTCTGCGCTGGCTGGGGGAATTGCCCCCAGACTTACAAGCGCAGGAGTCGGTCGGCGAGGCGAAGCTCCTCGGCTTAGGACCGGTCGACGTCCGCGCTGGATGGGGGTGTTGCCCCCAGACTTACGGGCGTAGGAGACGGTCGGCGAGGGCAAAGCTCCTCGGCTTAGGACCGGTCGGCGTCCGCGCTGGCTGGGGAAATTGCCCCCAGACTTACAAGCGCAGGAGTCGGTCGGCGAGGGCAAAGCTCCTCGGCTTAGGACCGGTCGGCGTCTGGGCTGGCTGGGGGAAATTGTCCCCAGACTTACAAGCGAAGGAATCGGTCGGTGAGGGCGGAGCTCCTCCGCTTAGGACCGGTCGGCCTCTGTGCTGGCTGGGGGGATTGCCCCCCAGACTTACGAGCGGAGGAGTCGGTCAGCGGGGTTGAAGCTCCTCGTCTTGGGACTGGTTCTGTCTGACCCCCCCATCCGGTGAGGCGGCGGTCTTCACTCTTATGCACCCTTAGTGAAATGTTGATTCCGTCGAAGATAAAGAAAAGATAAAAGGGAATGCATTTGTACTCTTAAGGGTCCCATTGGATTAGTACATTTGGAGGAAAGAAAACAGGAAATTAAGCTAGACGGAGGGATGTAAACCTAGATAATCTCCTCCGGACTAGGCTGTGACTGGGGGGAGGGGCCTCGCCTGCTCACTCTATAATGCGGAGGGGTCCTTGGACGGTGTTGATCTTCTTCCCCTTGTCCGGCTGCATGGAGGTTCCTTCTCCGTGTGCCGGCTCGTCAGCTAAATTTCTTGCGTGCCCTCGGCTCATCAGCTTCTCAATGTCCTTCTTTAGGTGCCAGTAGTCTTCAGTGTCGTGACCATTGTCCTTGTGGTATTTGCAGTACTTTTCCCCATTCTTCCCCCCTCTTTTTGTCTTCGGTGGGGGACGATCGACGCGCTCTTCCTTCTGTACTTGAGCGAGGATGGCGTCTGGGGTGGCGTCCCTAGTACCCTCTCCCCGCTGCCTGTTTCTTGTCCTCTTCTCGGTCCGGTACCCTTCGGGACTGCGGCGCTCGCTATCGCCGCGTTTAGTCCCTCGTCTGGCCTTTCCTGCCTCAATGGCCAAGGTCTCCTCGGTCAACATGAAGCGCTCGGCCCTCGCCATGATCCCAGGGAGGTCCTTCGGGGGGTCGTTGTGCAGAGATTTCTTCAGGCCTCTATGGCGCAACCCCTTTTTTAGGGCCGTTTGGACAACAAGGTCGGGGGGGCTGTTCACGTTCAGCCGTTCCGCGTTGAAGCGGCGCATAAACTGTCGGAGCGGCTCGGTCGGGCCCTGCACTATGTTAAACAAATGTTCAGCATCAGGCATTACCTGTCGCCCTGCCATGAACTGTTTGCAGAACAGCTGGGTGAGTTCCTCGAAGCTGTCGATGGAGCGGCTGGGTAGGCAGCAGTACCAGGTTCTCGCCGCTCCCCTGAGGGTCGAATAGAAGCCCCTGCAGAGCAGGTCATCGTCAGCTCCTTGGAAAGACATGTCCCCCTCATAGTCCATCACGTGGTTTCCCGGGTCTCCTATCCCGTCGTACTTCCCCAGCGCCAGGATCTTGAATCGTGAGGGGACCCGCGCGTTGGTTATTCTCCGCGACAGAGGGCACCGGTCTCCGTGGATGCCCCCGGGGGTCCGACACCCGCCTACCTCCAGCTCGTTCGGTGGTGGAGGGGGCACAGGCGCCGGCGGGGCTGGCTCCACGGCCCTCGCCACACTGGGGGTCGGGCTGACCTGGCGTTCCCGGCTTCTCCGGCGGGAGCTCCCACTCCGCCGTGACCGGTCTCTAGAGTGGTGTCGATCGCTTCTTCTGCGGTGGGGTGATCGTGGCCAACGAGACGACGCGGTCACCGATTCGTCCCCCGTGCGTTCGGTTTCT
This sequence comes from Scilla litardierei, assembly GCA_030789695.1. NCBI lineage: Eukaryota > Viridiplantae > Streptophyta > Magnoliopsida > Asparagales > Asparagaceae > Scilla > Scilla litardierei. Next base: position 66,947,044 of record CM061132.1, read on the forward strand.
CTTCGGCTCCTTTCACGATAAGGGGAGGAGGTGCGTGATCTCGCCTCACGGGAGCCGGACAACGTGAACCGACGCTCCGTGTTCGGTCTTCGGTTCCCGTGGTCATCGACCACAGCGGACCGTAAGAGCGGGGGGCCCCCGTCCAACGATGGCCGTCGCCCATCACGTCTCCGTTGGCTGGTACAGCGCCGACGAGCTGCTGTACCGTCGCGACCAACGTCTGGAGTTTCACGTTGGTCTCCTGGGCCAGGGCGCGGAGCTGCCCCTGCGTGGCTAGTTCCGACCCGCCAGTTTCTTCGGTTGAGGGGGCGGGGTGATTGTCGCCCGGTGCGTCCTCAAGGTTGCTGTTGGGTGCGCCATTCTCCTCTTCCGGGATGGGGGCATGCGTCTCTTCCTGTTGCAGGCTCGTACCATTGCAGGTGCGGTTTGTTTCTTCGTGGGACAGTTCGTTCCCACAGACGGCGCTAGATGTTTCAGAGTGTTTTCTCACTACAAAAGCGTTGACCGTGGACTACCCGGTCAACGTGGTCAAGGAGCCGACTTGGGCCCCTCGGGTGCGCCGAGTTGGTGCAGATACGGCACGGATCGGTGTTGCGGATGACGTGGAGCGCGTCGACTGAGCCGAATCTGGATCCTAGGCCGCGAGGAGGGCGAGGGGTAGCTTCGACCCGGTGTGAGACGCTCGGCCTTGGACGGTCGTGCTCGGCCTCGGCCGGTCGGACGACGAGGGGTAGCCTCGGTCGTCTTGCTTGATGCGTAGCCGGCGTGGGGCGGAGGGGAAGCCTCGGCCCGTGGATCTGACGTCCTCCTGCGCAGACAAGAACACTCGTCAGGGGGGGCCGGACCTTGGTTCCGGCCAAATCCCCTCCGATGCCTAAGTCAGACGATGATCTGAAAGAGGAGGCTCGGCGGACACGGTTCGACTCGTGAGGAGATCGGAACGACGTCTACCGGCGCGAGCGGGGGAGGAAGGAGATGAAATGGGGGAACTAGGTCGTTGATGGAGTACCTTAGGTTTTAGTTACCTGAGATGCGGTCCCCTGTCTAGTCGTCCTTCTTGCCCTTTTATAGGCTTCCCGTCGTGATTGCCCACGACTCACGTCCCTCGTCCGCCCCCGATCGTGCCCCCTCAATCCGCCTCCCTATCGCCGCTCCCTGCGCCCTGCCAGCACCTCCCCATTACCGCCATTAAGTGGTCGCGGGCCTGGGGGAGTGGTTATCGCTGGAGTGGGTGAATGACTTGTGTGTTTCCGGGGCCGGGTTGGATCGCCGTTCGGGGGCCCTCTAAGGGGCTTTGTCGGGCGGGCCTGATCTCGCAGACGGGCTTCTGATCGGTTGTTGGGTCTCTAGCTCCACGTTCCTTCGGGCTTCGTTTGATGGGCTGCGCCTTTGGGCCCATGCTGTTGGGCTTTCGTAAAATAGACGTATCCCGGTGCATCGTACAATTTTTGTCGAAAATAAATTTAAAAAAGAATATATGATACATGATGTGACATTTAGTTGATTTAATTTCCTTCGTTTTTGGAAAAATTTAAATGCATGTGTCGCACTGATCGGTGCATGTAATCTCTCTCTATTTATAAACGAAAAATTATTAGTACCAGTATTACTTATGATCTCTACCACGTACACACGGCCCAAAATTAGTTACTTATTTTCATAAAGTAATTTTTTTAATATCAATCATATGAAATACTATAATTTCTATTTTTTTCTAGATTTTTATTAATATTTAATGAATGTTATAATTAGACTAGAGTCTATCTGTAAATTTTAAAAATATTATAAACTATCATGTAAAAGTATAAACCATACATGTTATCACTTAAATATAATCAAATATAGTTTTAACAATGATATTGACTGTCGAAAATCCTAATGTTTGACATATATGGACAACCTGGGTGTATAAACAATTTTGTAATGCAGCGAGGGCCTAATAAATATTTATAGCAATTCATGTGCCTTGCAAGTGATGTGATAATTCATAATAATGCATGGTGGACTGGTTACCATTGGACCCAACACTCATGCCGTCGTCAATGGCCGGTCTACTCAGATGATATTTTATTATTATTATTGTTTACGGGTGTTTTCTCATCACAGGATCGTTGACCAGAGATTGAGCGGTCAATGTGGTCAAGGGGTCAGTTGTGATCCATTGAGTGTGCCGAGCGCACGTGCACTCAACGCGGGTTGGAGATGGAGTCGGGGTCGAGCGCCGGATCCGAGCGGGGCGTCGGCTCTTGGTTGAAGCAGAGCGGAGGGGAAGCCTCGGCTCGGTTTCGATGGGCCCGGCCTCGGTCGAACGAGTGTCGAGGGGTAGCCTCGGCGCCTCGGCCAGCTTCTTCCTGAATAGACGAAAAACTCGTCAGGGTGGCCGGACCTTGGTTCCGGCCGTATCTCATCCGATGCCTAAGTCAGATCAGGGTCTGAAAGGTACTTGGCGGGGTAGGCACGACTCGAGAGGAGATCGATACGCTGACCCACGGCGCGAGCAGGGGGAGGGAAGAGGAATGGCGGAAGACCAAGGTCGTTGATGGTATACCTTAGATTAGAATACCTGGGGTTCGCTCCCTTGCTCCGTTGCCCCTCTGGTCCTTTTATAGGTGGATCTGCTGCGATTACCTCTCGTCTACGCCGTTCCCCACGATGGCGCATGCCATCGTCATGGGGGAGCCGTTTGTCCCCAGTCACGTCGTCACGTTGTCCGCCCCCACTCGCCCCCCTCGAGATCCGTCCCCATGATGGCGCCTGCCAGTGTCATGGGCCAGACCATTCCGAGGCGCCCTGACGGGCATTTAAGGCCCCATTCTCCGGGGGAGTCGTTTCTCCTGAGGATCGTGGGCCGGTTATGCATGTGTCGAACCGTGGGTGGTTCGAGTTTGAGAGTTTTCGGGGGCCTCATCAATTGGGCCGCGTTTTCTTTGTGGGCCTCATCTGGCGGGGCCCAACCTTGCTGATAGGCTTCTCGTCCGCGGCTTGACTTTGGGCCTCTAGCCTTTGGGACTTCAACCATAATAGCCATATCAATTATTATTATTATTTTCTGCATAAAATATAAAATATAAGAGATAAATTATAAGATTCAAAGTTGTTTTAATAAACAAATGAAGATTTCATGTAGATATCAAAATGAATAATATAACCAATGAAATAAAAAATCACTAACTTCTAAAGAGATTAGTTTCTCTTCTTTTCCTTCTCATATCCTTCATCTGTCAGCCACTCCTTCACCTTTTCCTTTTTCTGTTTTATTTTTCGAAAGTTGTGGCTGCTGTTGTGATTCAAAAGAATCACAACAGTACGAGTTAAAGTTAATTAGTGCAAATTTTCACTATTCAACCTCTAGTCAGTCCATTTACATAATCAACACAACTTTTAACCACTTCAAAGTAAATATTTGCAAATTTATTATGTTTATTTCATATCGGATTATGAAATTGTTCAGGATATTTTTCTATCATCTCATCCTCCTGCACCTAAGTTGCTTCTTGGTTGAGTGGTTCTGTCAGATCACATTCATTAAATTAACTGTTTGCTTGCTGAATACCCGCAGCCTTAATGCAAACGGAAATTTCCATACTAGTTAAGGGTTTGTATTGGAACATATGATTACGGCCTGAGATTACTTTCTCAGCATGGATATAACATGGGAGACGTTGTGTACTGTATATCCAATGCTGGTGTAAAGCAATCATGTAAGCAAATTCCCCCATTGCCCAACACATCAAACAACATATACACATCGCGGACTCAATTTGCCTTCCCAAATTTCATTACTCCATTTCTAGTAGACATCTTCATAAATACATGGTCACAATGCAGTGAAGGGCCATTGCTAGTGACCGGTGACTGGCTTTGCAACTGTGGGGTTGGCAGCCTCCTAAGCCCCAAACCCACATGCTCCATAGGTTCTCTTAGAAGAAAACGTACTGAAGAAGAAACGGATTTAGATCTTACTTGGGTTGGATCCGATAGCAAGCAACCCCTTACCCATTCCGCAAGTCGTCACACACAAGGCATATGCCTTGCTGTAAAATTTATATTAGACCCTGACCGCACTACAGAGTTGTTTAGAAGTATATATAACTTGTTCATATACGACACAAGTTATTAATTTCAATATTTGATATCATGGTTAAAATGAACTCTATGACATTTTGTGATAATCAGTGATAGTAACGTGAGATAAACTGGAAATTAATTTTACATGATAGTGAATTTTTTAAATCGACAAACAGACTCCAATCTAATAAGAACATTAATCACATGTTACTAGAAATTCTAAAAAAAATCAAAAAAAAAAACAAAAGATGTAGTAAGACTACAGTGAATTTGCTTGTACCTGTAGAGATTTGTTATTATGGTTAAATTTTACAATGAAGTCGTTACTTCTGGAGTAGGGGTGGAGATTTAACAGAACGTTCATAAATTTGTGTCTAAAAGATTGCAGATTGCATGCTGCAGATGGTGTCTACTTTCTGCAACGGAAACGGATCATGGAGAATCACAGTATGAGTTGTGATACGATTATTTTGGAGAAGCCCAAAGGCTGGAAGCCCAAGATCCAGCGGTGGACAAGAAGCCTGCTAGCGAGATTAGGCCCCGTCAGACGAGGCCCACGAAGAAAACGCGGCCCGATCAATGAGGCCCCCGAGAACCCGAACCGTCCACGGTTCGACACACTCGTCGCCAGCCCACGACCCTCGGAAGAAACCACTCCCCTGGGGTGTAAGGACTAAATGCCCATGACCCGCAATCGGCTCCCCCATGACGCTGGCAGGTGACATCGTGGGGACGGATCTCGAGGGCGTGAGTGGGGGCGAACGGCGTGACGGCGTGGACGGGGGGCAATCGCGGCGATGTGTATATGTATGAAGATCTCGCGGCGATGTGTATGTGTATAAAACGACCGGAGGGACAACGGAGCAGAGGATCGAACCCCAGGTATACAAATCTGAGGTATTCCATCAACGACATTGGATTCTCCTCCATGACTTCTCCCTCCCCCCTGCTCGCACCGCGGGTCAGGGCATCGATCTCTTCTCGAGTCGAACCAACCCCTCCTAGCACGTTTCGGATCCTGATCTGACTTAGGCATCGGAGGGGATACGGCCGTAACCAAGGTCCGGCCACCCTGACGAGTTTCTCGTCTATTTAGGAAGGAGCCGACCGAGGCGCCGAGGATACCCCTCAGCGCCCGACGACCACCCTCGCGATCATCGGGCGTGGCAACCAGAGACCGAGCTCCAAGCGAAGTGCCGAGGCTACCCCTCGTCGCCCGTCCAACCGAGGCCGAGCCCATCGAACAGAGCTGAGGCCACCCATCAGCTTCGCTTCAGCCAAGGACCGACGCTTGACCTCGACTCCATCCCCGACTCACGCTGAGTGCACGTGCGCTAGGTGTGACCAAGGGATCCCAACCAATCCCTTGACCACGTTGACCGATCGGTCGTCGGTCAACGATTCAGTGGTGAGAAAACACCCGTAAACATCTGGCGCCGTCTATGGGAACCGAAGCAAGCCCACATCGAACCACCAGAATGGAAACCATTTGCAATGGAGCGGGGGCGCATGTCCCCCATCCAGGAGAAGGGAGATTACATTCCCCCCGAAAATCATCTCAGCCACACCACCAAGGGGACAGGCGAGTCTCGATCGGTCACCCAAGAGCAGCTCCACACCTTCGCCCAGGAGACCAACGCCAACATCCGGACGTTGGCTGCAACGATTCAAAAACTCGTCGGCAACGCGCCCATCCAGGGAGATGAGCTGAGCGAGGCCCACCGCTGGGGAGGGGGCCACCAACCAATGTGGTCCGCCGTGGTCACCGACCACGGGAACGGAGGGCCCAACCTGGAGCGGCGATTCACTACGCCGGGCTTCGACCCAGCACGGTCTCCCACCCCCACCTCGTTTCGCGAGAGAAGCAAGAGGGGCTTCGAGCAATCTGAGGGGAAGTCGGTGACCGCCTCGACTAGACGATCATATTCATCCAGGCACCGACGGGACGATCGCCGAGACTTTGGAGATCGGTCCCAGCGGAGCAGAAGTCTCCTCCGAGTGAAGCGAGATAGGCGAGAATACCAAGGCAGGAAAAGGGACGCACCCAGAAGGGGCCCCGCCCCCGGCTTACAGGGGGCACAAGGGATGGCCAAGCCTGAACCTGTCCCCCCACTGCCGCCTGATGAGCGCGAGATAAACGAAGGAGGACGGCCGGGGGGCGTTAATGGTGAATGATGCCCCTAACCCGGAGGATAACTGAGGCACGAGTGCCCTCAAGTTTCAAGGTGCCGACGCTGGAGAAGTACGACGGCACGAGCGATCCCGCTGACCATGTGATGGACTATGAGGGGGTCATGGCATTCCAGGGGGCGGACGACACCCTGCTTTGCAGAGGTTTTTATTCCACCCTCCGGAAGGCAGCAAGGACCTGTTACCACAGCCTACCCAATCACTCCATCGATAGCTTCGAGGAGCTTACCCAGTTGTTCTGCAGGCAGTTCATGGCCGGGCGACAGGTAAAGCCGAACTCAGAACTCTTGTTCAATGTGGTGCATGGTCCCGGGGAATCTCTGAGGCACTTCATGCGTCACTTCAACACGGAACGACTAAACGTGGAGAGTTGTCCCAAGATGGTTGTGAAGACGGTCCTGAAGAAAGGATTACGGCACATGGGCTTGAAGAAGTCATTGCACAATGAACCAGCGAAGGACCTCGCTGGAGTCATGGCGCGGGCCAAGCGCTTCATGCTGACATAAGAAGCCTTGGCCGTCGACGAGCGAAGGGCCAAGCGAGGATCCAGGCGCGACGAAAGTGAGCGTCGTGGCTCGGAGGAGCATCGACAGGAGAGAAAGGCCCGAGGAAAGCAGCAGAGAGAAGAACCGCGACACACCCAGCTAAACGCTGCCCCGGACGTTGTCCTCGCGCACGCCCAGAAGGAGGGGCGCATGGGCCGGCCACCTTCGAGGATGAAGAGAGGCGGGAGAGACGAAGAGAAGTACTGTAAATATCACAAGGACAATGGCCACGACACTAACGACTACTGGCATCTGAAGAAAGACATAGAGAAGCTGGTGAGTCGGGGGAACTTGAGGAACTTCACGGACGATCCCGCTCCGATGGAGGGGACATCCAGGCAGCCGGACAAGGGAAAGAAAGTAAACATAGTCCAGGCACCCCTGCGTATCATCGAGTGAGCGGGTGGGACGTGCAACTGCGACTTCGTCGGGAGAGGGCTCTCCAACCTTGGCCCCCTCCGTTTTTTGTATTTCCTCCAAATGTATCTGACCATGGAACGAAAGAAGGACCTTGTTGGTACAAACGCAACCTCCATTTTTCTGCATTTGATTGAATAGCCGTTTCAAAATTCGGTAGAGAACTCGATCTCTTCTCCCAGAGGATCGTTGTCGCTCAATAGACGAGAACCCGCCGCAATCCCGCCAAAACCGATCGGCCGTAAGGCTGGGGGTAGCTCTCCCAGCAGGCCGGTCTGGAGGCTCGTCCGTGAGCCCGAGGACAACTCCCCCGACAGACGAGCCCTACGATCGGCCCTAAGTCGGAGAAAAACCCTCCGCAGGCCCGCCAAAACCGATTGGCCGTAAGGCTGGGGGCAGCTCCCCCAGCAAGCCGGTCTGGAAGCTCGTCCGTGAGTCCGGGGCAACTCCCCCGGCAGACGGGCCCTGCGATCGGCCCTAAGTCGGAGAACAACCCTCCGCAGGCCCGCCAAAATCGATCGGCTGAAAGGCTGGGGGCAGCTCCCCCAGCAGGCCGATCAGGAAGCTCGACCGTGAGCCCGGGGAAGCTCCCCCAGCAGGCCGATCTGGAAGCTCGACCGAGAGCTCGGGGGCAACTCCCCCAGCAGGCCGATCCTTAAAACCACCCGTAAGGCCCGGGGCAACTCTCCCAGCAGACGAGGACATCGATTGGCCATAAGCCGAGGGATAGCTTCCCTCGCCGACCAAATGATCCGCCTGCTCATAAAGCTGGGGGCAACTCCCCCAGTAGACAGGGACATCGATTGGCCATAAGCCGAGGGATAGCTTCCCTCACCGACCAAACGATCTGCCTGATCATAAGGCTGGGGGTAACTCCCCCAGCAGACGGGGACATCGATCGGCCATAAGCCGAGGGATAGCTTCCCTCGCCGACCAATCGATCCGCCCGCCCATAAGGCTGGGGGTGACCCCCCAGCAGGTGGGGGCGTGAGTCGGTTATGAGCCGAGGGGTAACCCCCTCGCTAACCAAATGATCCACCCACTCGTAAGGTTTGGGGCAGCACCCCTAGCAGACGGAAACGTCGGCTGGTTAAGCCAAGGAGCGGCCCACCTCGCCGACCTGCCAATCCGGCTAGTTGCGAGATCGAGAGCAACCTAAGCCGCGTGTAAGGCAACTATCTATTGCGAGTGAAGGATGAACCATGACGAAACAGACGAGGGCACCGATAAGATTTCGACGGGGTTCGGTGTCCTAAGAACCCCTCGCCCTCCTCACGAACAATAAGGGAATGCTAACAAAAGGTGGAGCTCGCAGCACAATGAAAAAACCAAAAAGGCTGAGGGTCCCCGCATGGCAGAGAACCCCCATCAACAACAAGGCTATATAATTAAAATTGTTCAAAATTACAAACCAAAAGGGAGGCGGGGAGAAACAAGGTACGAAGGCCTAAGACCCCGGGGCCCTGGAGGAGGCATCCTCTGGCACCTCGCCCTGCTCGGAGCGCGGGGGATCGACGGGCGGGAGGGGCTGCCGGGTACGCTCCGCAAAATGCGGGAAGGAGTCCCGAACGACGTCAATGATCCGAGGGGCAAGAAGGTCCTCGTAAGAGCTGAAAGCCTCCCTAAGGACCTATGTGATCCTTTCTCCCAGGACTCTGTCGATGCCCCTCTCCACCTCGTCAACAAACCGGGTCATCTGGCACAAGTCCGCCAGCTCATTCTGGAGATCGTTCCTTTCCTGGCGGAACGCCTCTTCTGCCTCTCGGGCCGACCTCAGAGCGTCGTCCAGCTCCCCACGGAGATCCATCACTTGACCGGCAAGCTCGTCCACCTGGCATCGGAGATAACGAGCTTCCATGCCCGCCTCTCGGACGGCCACCTCGGCCTCCCCGGCCCTTGCGCGCTCTCGGGCAACGGTCTCTTCCAGCTCCCTCGCTTGGGCCGCTCGACACTGCGCCTCGACGGCCATTGTGGTGGCCTGCGCAAAGAAAGGAGTTATACAGGGAATAGTCAAGAGACTGTTTTAAGAACAACAGAGCATTCGAACCTCTTGAAGCTGCCCGACCAAGGAGTCCGACAGCTTGTCGGTAGGAGCTCTCTCTAGGAGAGATCGATCCCTCGGGAGGATCGAGCCGTGTGCCAACTGGTTAGCCACGGCCCAGTCGACAAACACCGAGTCCCCGAGGGCAAACTTGGGGCCCGCAAGGGCATTCTCCAGCATACCGTCGGCTCCCACCAGGGAAGCCTCGGCCGAGCCGGCGGGAGTTGTCACCAGGGTCAGCGGGAGAGTCTCGTCGGAGGCCGACGGCACCTCGGTGACCGCCGGAATACTGATCTCATCACCTTCCTTCTGCCTTTTCCTCTCGCTGGGGCCGGCAGAGGGATGAGGAGAACGCTTGCGGCCCGCACCCCGACCGCCTATGGGCGCGTGGAGGTCAGCTCGGCTCCTGCCTCGCCTCCCTCGGCTCGGACAGGGTGAGGGTGTCTAGCACCGGGGGCCTCACCCTCAGGAAGGATCTCCGCGGCCAAGGGAGGAGGAGTCGCCACTCCCACGGGCTCCACTCTCCCCACGGCAGGCTCGGCCTGCCGCACCTCTTCGTCAATAGTGCGACGTGGCGCTTGCCCTGATCACTCCATATTTTACACCTTTTTTCCGCATGATGGCATGCCATTTAGATCGCTCAAATCACGCTTTTCACGATTTATCGACAATATTGCGATACTTTTCACGATTTGTTGTTTCTGTCGTATTTCAGGAGATTTGGAGCGATTTGGAGTGATCCCGAGATACACCTACTCCAGAGTGTCACCGATGACTTCCCCGAGGGGTATTTTGCTATTGGAGAGGAGCGGAAGAAGAAAAAATGTCGTAGGAGCGACGAGGAGGCAAAAACAAGCAGAATGGGCATTTTTGGTGTCTCACTCGGCCGAGTGAAGGAGCCACTCGGCCGACCAGCGAGACCCCGCTCGGCCGACCAGATCGGACACGCTTCATGTGTGCACTCGGCCGAGCATCAGAAGCCACATCGGCCGGGTGAAGAAACCCCGTCCGCCCGAGTGGCACTCAGACGACGCCCATCAAAAAGAGCCAACTTACTGTTTTTTCGTCTGCCTGAGCATCAGAAGACCCACTCGGCCGAGTGGAAATTGCCGACCGCCCGAGTGAATAGAAGCCATCGACCGAGTGACGACAACTCACTCGGCCGAGCGACGCCCGAAGTGAAGACCCCCAAGACCCCAGACTTACTGGAAATTCTCAGGGTTTCTCACTCGGCCGAGCGACTTTTGTCACTCGTCCGAGTGAGCCGCGCTGCCTGTAGCGTAAATTGCGATTTTCAGGCTGCGCAAGGGCATTTTGGTCACGGATTTTTGGGCAGTTTTGGGGGGTATTTAACCCCAGTTTTTAACCTAGGTTGGAGAGCTTTTTCCCTTGCTTTTTACAGCTTTTTAGATTAAACTTTTTAGCTTTTGATTCTTGCTATTGGAGAGGAGAGAAAAGTTTATTTTTGTTGGATTCTTGGAGAACTCTATTGGTTTGTCTCCCTCTTCATTAAAAATCTCATTTTTATTGCTTATTTGAATATTGCCATGAATTCTATTGTTATTTCAATTGATTATTTTTGCAATTGTGATATGAATTGTGAGTAGTCCTAACGTCTTGGGGCGTGGGGATGAACCCTACGAGCCCAATTTCTGATTTGTGATGATTTGGTAGAAATATTGCTAGAATTGCTATTAGGGTTAGTTTGGGATCGATATACTACGGATAGCTAGGTGTTCATATCGATTGGGATTTGCAAGAGATTGGATCCCAATTCGATAGGAAACCTTAGAAATCTGAATTGGGTTGAAATTGAGTTTCCGTAGTATCGGTTTGCAAGAGATTGGACCGATACTAGGGTTCTCGATTGCAATTCCATACCGATACTCGTTTGCAAGAGATTGGACGGGTAGGAACTATCCCAACCTAGGTCGTGGCCCGAGTTTGCACGAGAGTGGGCTCGGGATGCGATTGAACGATGATGTTGATCCTAATGCTAGCTTGCCTAGGCTAGGGTTTGCAAGAGATTGGACCCAAACCTATGATAGCTATAGACCGGCAACAGCGCGAGAGCGTGAGCTAGGTTTTACATTCAGTTGCAACTAGTTCATCCGAAATTCTACCCTAGCAATTGTGATACCAATGAATCACATTGACGAGATACGGTGAGTAGCGGGGATTCCCTATTCCCTAGGCGTCTTTATTTGATTTTATATCTCCATACTTTGTCTGACGATTGTGACAGGATCGCCGAAAGGCAAATTCCATCTTTTCTGTTCTTATAGCCAGGTTGTTCGGAGAAGGCACTGTCATACGTCCTCCCTGAGTTCGATACCCGCTCGCCGCTACACCGTGCGCTTGAGGTAAAACTACACGGTCGCTCTTTTGGGAGTACGCCCGGAAGCGATCAAGTTTTTGGCGCCGTTGCCGGGGAGGCGATAGTGTTTGATCTTTTCACCCGAGCTATTTCTTCTTTCTGTTTTATTTCTTTATTTTTATCTAACCCTTCCACTGTGCTAATCATTTCTTTGAAACTCTGTTTTCCCATTGCATGTACACGAGATCAACGGCAGACCCTGAAGCTATATTATTTGATCCCAAGATCGAACATACTGTGCGGAGAATTAGAGCGGAGAGGAGACAAGATCCGGAAGGGAGGTTTATGACCAACCCGGAAACTACGGAACAATTGGCGGCAAGAATGGCGAGGATCATTTCCATTCACGATAGGCTTCGGCCTAAGACCTCTTCTACGACCTCGTCCATTGCCATGCCGGAGTTGGCGGCCGACAAGAATTTTGAGCTGAAGACCGGACTAGTGGTTCTGATGCAGCAGGATCCATTTCATGGGAACGCCCATGAAAATCCTCACTACCACATCCAGCTATTTTTGTCGAAGTGCGCCACATTTCAGATGACGGGGGTCTCCATCGATGCCATCAGACTGTGCCTCTTCCCCTTCACATTAAAGGATAAAGCTCTTTATTGGTTGAGGACGCAAGCTGAGGGAGTCTTTACCACATGGGATGAGTTGGCGAGCGCGTTTATTGACAAGTTCTATCCGCCCTCCAAGACGGTAAAGATTAGGAGTGCTCTTATGTCCTTCAAGCAAGGACCTCAAGAGACACTCTACGAGGATTGGGAGCGCTTCAAAGATCTGCAGCATCAGTGCCCCCACCATAGCATTGAGGATTGGGAGCTCATCCATAGCTTCTACAATGGTCTCCAACCAGGGACCAAGCAGATTATTGATGTCGCGGCAAATGGTGCCATCCTATCGAAGACTCCCGACGAAGCTACGGCCCTAATTGAGGAGATGGCCTCAAACAATCAACAATGGGGCGACGAGCGAGGACACTCTTCGTCCTCCTTGAAGCCATCTAGCATCTATGAGGCAAAGGCCGTAGCGGAGCTTACCAACAAGTTTGATTCTCTCCACAAGGTAGTGGAGAGACTGGAGAAGTATATTACGGAGCCCCAAGGACCCCCTTCCACATCCGCACCAACAAATCAAATGTGTGATTGGCAAGACCAATCCCAAGCTATGTATTCGGGAGGAGAACAAGGAGAGGGATCTTTGGAGCAAGTTCAATACGTCGCGAGGAACCAAGGATATTGGGCCAATCCGGCCACAAGAAACCATCCCGGTTTCTCTTATGCCAACAATGATGGAGCATTGAACCCGCCACAACAACTACCTCAACAAGCTCGACCACCACCACCACAACAACAACATTATCCACCGAGGGGGCCTCCGCAACAAAATTTCCCACCAAAGCAACAAGTTGGACCCTATAGGCCGCCCGGATACAATCAAGGGTGGAGAAACCAAAACCCTCCACAAGCTCAACAACGATCTGAATTTAAAGCTAAGGTGGAGGAGTTTATGGTCGAGCAGAAGAAGATTAATGCTTCCTTGAAGGCGGGCCAAGACTCTCTTACAACTGTCGTTGGACAAATTACGGAGCAACTTGCGTTGCTAAATCGAAATAGTCAACAGTTGCCGGCGCAACCTGAGCAAAATCCACGGGGCACCACCGGGCATATCAACGCCGTGATTGCGGTTACTACGAGAGGCGGAAGGGATACCACTCCCGTCATGATTCCTACCGAGGAGCCCGTGGTGGAGATTGTAGAGCCAAGCGAGCCGGTCATTGAAGTTGAGAGAGAGAAAGAGCCGCAAAGGGAAGAAAAGTCTAGAGCGGAGCAATTGATTGAAGAGTGGCGTTTTATGCCACCGATCACATTCCCTCAGAGGCTTGCTAGAGCAAAAATGGAGAAAATGCTAGCCAAGTTTCTCGAGTATTTGAGAGGGGTAAGCCTCAACATTCCTTTCCTCGACGCTATCATGGAAATCCCGACATACGCCAAGTTCCTGAAAGATTTGATTACGGGAAGAAAGAGGAAGGAGAAAATCATGCTCGCCGAGGAGGGCTCGTGGTTCACTAAGAGAGAGAAGAAGCCCGCCAAATTCAAAGACCCGGGGAGTTTCCGAATTCCTTGCACCTTAGGCGGCGTCCCTCTACAAAAGGCGTTAGTGGACTTAGGGGATAGTGTTAGCCTCATGCCTCTCTCTATGTTCCTAAGACTAAACACCGGCACAAAATTGAAGCCTACCGACATGCGGATTCAACTAGCCGATGGTCGGATCACAAGGCCGGTAGGGATCGCAGAGGATATCCCGTTACAAGTCCCGGGGGGCATATGTTTGCCATGTGACTTCGTGATCATGGATGTCAAGGAGGAGGGAGATACGTCGCTAATACTTGGACGCCCGTTCCTCGCCACCGCCGGTGTCATTGTCGACGTACGTGAAGGGACTCTAACACTGAATGTCGGCAACATCGAGGTGGAGCTTCATATTCCCAAGGCAATGAAACATATGCCTTATCATGAGGAGCTGGACTATATGGACCTCCTTGACGAGGTTATTGAGGAGGCGATCCCCCATTCGATCGGCGCTCTATTCAAGGAAGATTTTGAGGAAGGGCCGGATTTGGGCCAAGAAGAGAAGATGAATGAATCCCCCGACCTCTCCATGGAAATTGATGAAGGCGACGCTGATGTCGCGAGGATACGAGAGCTCTGCAATCTCTCAAAGATGAAGACTCCAAGGAAAGCTCTGTCGATACGGAAATCGGTGTCACCGGTGAAGCCGAGGACCAGAGCAAGCACTAGCTTGGGGGAGCCACCCCCCAACACTACCCGAGACGAGAGATCACCGAGGGAGAACACGCCGCCGCAACATCCGAATCCAAGCGTTCTCCCCGGAAAATTTGACGGGTGCATTTCATATGCACCCAATATCCCGCGTTGAATTGAAAATCAAAGGGGGTCGAGCTCACGACCTTAAACGAGCGCTTGTCGGGAGGCAACCCGACGGTTATCGCTTTATTTTTACTTTTCCTTTATTTTTGTTTTAGAAATTATTAGTGTTTTGAGTCGTTTGCCCAAAAATTTCGTGATAACGGGTCCTATTTTTCTTTGACAGGAGAGGAGAAAGGGATATCTATCATTAGGAGGATGAACAAGGCGACGAGGAGCGCTCCATGAATGCGCTCGATGCTTAGGAGGAAGATGAAATCGACTGGAGGAAGAAAAACAGAGTTTAGAGCCCAAACGAAGCCAAACAGCAGAAAACAGGGTTTACTCGGCCGAGCATACTAGTCACTCGGCCGAGCACATAAGTTCGTCCGCCCGAGCGGCTCACGAACGAGGGAAGTCTGTTGTACCCAACTCTCTGTTTCTTTTCTTGATTTCAATATAATTGCCACTCGGCCGAGTATACAACTTCACTCGGCCGAGTAAAACTGATACGCTCATAGGGCGAGTCTTGCCGAGTAGCTTGAGCCACTCGGCCGAATGGACTTATTCCACTCGGCCGAGGATGGCAAGGACACTCGGCCGAGTAATTAGCGGGGAGGAATTTTCCAAAATATTTCCGTTGCGTTCACTCGGCCGATCGACTTAGTCACTCGGCCGAGTCGTAACTTTTTCTATAACAGGGGGAGCGGGACAGCGTGTTTTTCGAAACGAGTTAAACCCCAAAATCACGTCCGATCGTATTCCCTCGCCCGCTGCCCCCTCACTCGCCCGACCACTCGCCCCGCCGCCACGCTCGGCCGACCACCGCCGGCCGACGCCTCCTCCACCTCGACCGAGTCGCCGCCGGCGACCACCTCGCCGGCCGAGCTCCAGTACCCTTTATTTCGCCTATTTCCTCATCTTTTGCATATTTTTCGACGATCCATGTGTTTAACGAGCCCCAAAACCAAATCAACTTCATTTTCTATCTATTATACCCCTAACCCCCCATACATTTTAACTATTACTCGTTGATATCTTTGTTTGATGTGTAGTGTATATTGGGGAGCTTAGGGGAGCCCAGGGTAGCTTCCGGGGATCGTTTTGGGCTACGTGGAGGCGTCGTCTTCGCACGCTTTCATTACTTTGCTCTCGCGGCGTGTCGCGGTATACTCTTTCCTTTATTTTACGCATGCCGCATTTTTTACGATTTTGGTGAGCACCCGGGGCCCACATGCCGCCCCGGACACGGCCACGGTCGAGGAGAGCTTCCGCCAAGCGGAAGCGGTCGGATGAGCCCGGCCCCTCCCACGAGGTGGAGGACTCTCTTCCGCCTACACCACCACACCCCGTTCACCCCACACAGCCTGCAGACCCCGCACACCCCGCACAGCCTGCAGAGCCCATTCACCCCGCACAGCCACTCCCTGCCGTCCCACAGCCACCACCGGCTGCACTTGTCGGGCCGCTGGGGATTACGTTCTGGGACGACGCACACCGCGTCGTTTTTGAGCGTATTTCCCAGCGTTCGATTGTACCCTCCAGGTTCGCACACCTTGCAGACCTAGGACGCCTGGGGGTACTCGAGGGGATGCTCACGTTGTATGACAACGTGGGTTGGCGAGATTTCTTCCAGGTGTCGGCGGACACGTTCGTCCATCCGACACTTGAGGTGCTTAGTTCTTTCGCCCGGACCGATGAGGGATGCTCGTTTAGGTTCATGGACCGAGAGTGCCAGGTCACTCTCAGTATGATGAGAGCTTTCTTTTCATGGCCCGATGTCCCCGGGGCCGACCGTGGTTACGCCCCCACTCACATTCCCCCACCTTCCTTCGATTCCGGCGCTTTCTGGGCCCGGATCACGGGTCTACCTGCTGCCTTTGACTGTAGTAGGGCCAAGGCCTCGGCCATCGTCCACCCTTGCCTCCGCATAGCTCAGCGCCTTATGGCGACTACCTTTTTGGCGAGATATGAGCCTGGGACGATGTCCACACCGGAGCTTTATATGCTCTACGCGATGACGCGCCCCAGAGCTCTATCTAGGGAGGGTGACGAGTTGGTCCCCGCCGTCGTGATTGATATCGCGAGCTGGTTTTTGGATCGCATCATCGTATCGGTGGGCGCTCGCTCACCGATATGTTGCGGCGGTCTGATCACCCTGCTCGCCCTGATGACCGGCGAGGACTTTTCGGATGACCTGCGACGAGCCCCGGGCCCCACTTCACTGTCCATAGACGTCATGGCCCGGATGAAGATGCTACGTCCGCACGGTCAGCGGCACTGGGTTTGGTTGCACGGCCCCTACGGTGCAGATTACATGATCCTTCCGAGCCCAGCTCGGACACAGATAGCACCAGCACAGGTGGACTGGCTTCCGGCGATGGATCTCCTGATCCCTGCCGCCTACGTGCTTGAGGCCAAGGAGGCTGAGCAGGCTGAGCAGGCCCATGCTGCCCACGCTGCACCCGCTGACCCCGCTGCTCCTGCCGACCCCGTGGCCCCTCAGCAGCCCGATATTTCTGCTGCTCCTGACACCTCTGTCCACACTTCTGCCAGTGTCGGGAGTACCCTCGCTAAGCCCACCTCCACTACCTCCACGCCCACCACCACTCCCACCACAGCTGGCCCCCTGTCCGTTGAGCCCGTTTCCTCCGCCCTACCCGAGCGCCCACCGACTATAGTTGAGAGCGGAGAGCCCTCTTTTGCTGCCGTCGTGGAGACCGTGGTTTCCACCTCTGTCTCCACCGCAGCCGTACTTTCTGAGAGTGTCGTGACGTCTGTCCCCACGTCTGTGTCACCGACCTCTCTGGCCGCCTCGTCGCCACTTTTATACTCCACTTCCGTTGCTGCTGCCTCCACCTCACGCCAGCATGCGCCCTAGCCTCGCCCTGAGGCTAGGCCCACACTTGTGAGCACATCACCCTTCCTCCACATGCCTGCTGAGCCCATCACCTACGCCACCCGAGTCCGCCAGCCCCGTCCTGCACAGCACAGACAGGTGGGTCCCTCTGCACCACCTCCCCCCGACACTGTACTTCAGAGCATTCATGCTCTCGAGGGGTCGGTGAGTGGCCTCAGAGGTGACCTCAGGACCATGTCTGCCACCGTCACCGCTATGGCCAGCCGCTTCGACCTACTACCGGGTATTCACTATTGCCTCACTCAGATTCTCGACCGGCTTCCTCGCGTACCCACACCCACCCAGCAGGTACCCACACCCACACCCACACCCACCCAGCAGCCTGTTCCCCACCCCCCACCACCACCTCCGCCTCAGGACGGAGACGGCACAGCACCACCCTCCTAGGCACCCTTGATGCCATCGATCTTTTTTTTGCCGTCGTGCTGCCCGTCTCTGCTGGGTCCTGATGATATTTTTGCCCACCACCCCCCCTCCCCGCACTGTTTTGGGTCATCATTTTGATCGTATCTTTCTATATCATTTTTGGGAGAGAGGGTGAGTATTTTTTGGTGACACTCATATCTATCTGATTCACTCCTATATCTGCATGCATCATGTCCGCATCATATTTTTCATTTCGTTATTTTTATTTTCTTTTTTCTCATGCATGCATCCTCACCTTCCCCTCACTTTACACGTCTCTCGGTGTGCCACACTTCGCACATTGAGGACACGGTGCACTTTAGCTTGGGGGAGTGAGTTCTCACGTTCTTTTCGATTTTCCACCTTTATTTTTAGTTTTTTCACGCCATTTTCCGCATTTGCACTCATCCTCATCACTTTTTCTTTTTTTACCATGCATCACGTTTTTCCATGCATCACGTTTTTCTTATTTTCTTCGTGTGCTGCATTGTAAATAGCTTTATTTTCCCTCTTTATCTTTATTTCTTTCATCTCATGCTAGAGATGACTTTTCTGTGATGATGATGACGTGGAGTTAGCTTTCTCTATATGCATGCTATATTTGTCATGTCTTAGATTTTATTTCCGACGTCATATGCTATGATTTGCCTTGCATTTAGAGATAGTAACCCACACTTTTTCCGCATGAAAATGGATGAAATTTTATTAGTAGCTGAGTCTGAATATTCATATGTATGCTATCGCAGAAAACACACCAAGATTCACGCATTGGATGCTTATATCTGGAGTACCGTTTTCTTTTCCTATATCACTTCTATTTGCATGATTTGTACACTTCACTTCAGGATGATTGAATGATGTTAGCTATGATAAATCTGGATTAGTTTAGCTTTTTTGTGATCAAAACTGAGTAGATTAGATTACCCTGCTGAAGTTGTCGTGCACGTCCTATAGAGTGAACTGAGAGACATATTTATTTCTTTCTCCACATATCTTGAACATCAATTCTCTATTTTAAAATCATTGGTGAATCTCCCCAAAGCGATTCTAATATATGGCATTTCCCCCGCTATTAATTCCTAGCTCCAAATTTCCCAAAACCAAAAAGAAAAAGAAAAATTCTTGTATATCCTTATTTCTCTTTGATTTGGGATCATTGTGTACATATGCTATATTAAAAAAAGAAAAAAAAAGAGAGAAAGAAAAGAAAAAGAAAAGAAAAGAGAAAAGAATCTCAATAAACGATCCCATCTCATGTTCTCTCTCTTTCTTCCATCTTTTTGTTTTTATTTTCATTACTTTTGGAGCTTCATAAAAATGGGGATGTAAATATTGTTTTTTATGTCACCACGCTTATAGATAAGCTTGGGGGAGGGAATCCAATGATGTGTGAGAGAGTGACTACTTGACGGTGCACGACAACCTGGGCTAAGTAATATTCTATACTTGGTGAGATCGTTTTAGCTTCACGAAATCCAGAAATCTATGACTAGCACTCATTTCATGAAATCCACACTTTTCTATTCTTTCTATTCTATTGCGTGATATTCTTATACTCCTCTTAGAAAGCATTCAATTGAAAAGTGTGTGATCTGTGATATTGTATACCGCTTTAAATGATTTAGACGATGTTAATTCTAAAATTATTCCGTTTTTCATGCTATATCGATATTCTTGGGTTTTCTATTTCTATTTGCACCATTATACTATGATATCGAAATAAAAGTCTTTGACATGTGTTTTACGTTCGGTGCATGCTATATGATTAAGCAAAACCCACGTCCTGAGAAAAATGATCTAGCAGCTTCCCTCTTCGCTTTCTTCTTTCTTCTTCGTTTTTCGTTTTTCGTTTTTCGTCGTTTTCGTTTTCTGAATCCACCGGGTTCGCCTTTTACTTATCTTCCTCGAGGACGAGTAAGAGGTAAGCTTGGGGGATTTTGATCACTCCATATTTTACACCTTTTTTCCGCATGATTGCATGCCATTTAGATCGCTCAAATCACGCTTTTCGCGATTTATCGACAATATTGCGATACTTTTCACGATTTGTTGTTTCTGTCGTATTTCAGGAGATTTGGAGCGATTTGGAGTGATCCCGAGATACACCTACTCCAGAGTGTCACCGATGACTTCCCCGAGGGGTATTTTGCTATTGGAGAGGAGCGGAAGAAGAAAGAACGTCGTAGGAGCGACGAGGAGGCAACAACAATCAGAATGGGCATTTTTGGTGTCTCGCTCGGCCGAGTGAAGGAGCCACTCGGCCGACCAGCGAGACCCCGCTCGGCCGACCAGATCAGACACGCTTCATGTGTGCACTCGACCGAGCATCAGAAGCCACATCGGCCGAGTGAAGAAACCCCGTCCGCCCGAGTGGCACTCAGACGACGCCCATCAAAAAGAGCCAACTTACTGTTTTTTCGTCTGCCTGAGCATCAGAAGACCCACTCGGCCGAGTGGAAATTGCCGACCGCCCGAGTGAATAGAAGCCATCGGCCGAGTGACGACAACTCACTCGGCCGAGCGACGCCCGAAGTGAAGACCCCCAAGACCCCAGACTTACTGGAAATTCTCAGGGTTTCTCACACGGCCGAGCGACTTTTGTCACTCGGCCGAGTGAGCCGCGCTGCCTGTAGCGTAAATTGCGATTTTCAGGCTGCGCAAGGGCATTTTGGTCACGGATTTTTGGGCAGTTTTGGGGGGTATTTAACCCCAGTTTTTAACCTAGGTTGGAGAGCTTTTTCCCTTGCTTTTTGCAGCTTTTTAGATTAAACTTTTTAGCTTTTGATTCTTGCTATTGGAGAGGAGAGAAAAGTTTATTTTTGTTGGATTCTTGGAGAACTCTATTGGTTTGTCTCCCTCTTCATTAAAAATCTCATTTTTATTGCTTATTTGAATATTGCCATGAATTCTATTGTTATTTCAATTGATTATTTTTGCAATTGTGATATGAATTGTGAGTAGTCCTAACGTCTTGGGGCGTGGGGATGAACCCTACGAGCCCAATTTCCGATTTGTGATGATTTGGTAGAAATATTGCTAGAATTGTTATTAGGGTTAGTTTGGGATCGATATACTACGGATAGCTAGGTGTTCATATCGATTGGGATTTGCAAGAGATTGGATCCCAATTCGATAGGAAACCCTAGAAATCCGAATTGGGTTGAAATTGAGTTTCCGTAGTATCGGTTTGCAAGAGATTGGACCGATACTAGGGTTCTCGGTTGCAATTCCATACCGATACTCGTTTGCAAGAGATTGGACGGGTAGGAACTATCCCAACCTAGGTCGTGGCCCGAGTTTGCACGAGAGTGGGCTCGGGACGCAATTGAACGATGATGTTGATCCTAATGCTAGCTTGCCTAGGCTAGGGTTTGCAAGAGATTGGACCCAAACCTAGGATAGCTATAGACCGGCAACAGCGCGAGAGCGTGAGCTAGGTTTTACATTCAGTTGCAACTAGTTCATCCGAAATTCTACCCTAGCAATTGTGATACCAATGAATCACATTGACGAGATACGGTGAGTAGCGGGGATTCCCTATTCCCTAGGCGTCTTTATTTGATTTTATATCTCCATACTTTGTCTGACGATTGTGACAGGATCGCCGAAAGGCAAATTCCATCTTTTCTGTTCTTATAGCCAGGTTGTTCGGAGAAGGCACTGTCATACGTCCTCCCTGAGTTCGATACCCGCTCGCCGCTACACCGTGCGCTTGCGGTAAAACTACACAGTCGCTCTTTTGGGAGTACACCCGGAAGCGATCAAGTTTTTGGCGCCGTTGCCGGGGAGGCGATAGTGTTTGATCTTTTCACCCGAGCTATTTCTTCTTTCTGTTTTATTTCTTTATTTTTATCTAACCCTTCCACTGTGCTAATCATTTCTTTGAAACTCTGTTTTCCCATTGCATGTACACGAGATCAACGGCGGACCCTGAAGCTATATTATTTGATCCCGAGATCGAACGTACTGTGCGGAGAATTAGAGCGGAGAGGAGACAAGATCCGGAAGGGAGGTTTATGACCAACCCGGAAACTGCGGAACAATTGGCGGCAAGAATGGCGAGGATCATTTCCATTCACGATAGGCTTCGGCCTAAGACCTCTTCTACGACCTCGTCCATTGCCATGCCGGAGTTGGCGGCCGACAAGAATTTTGAGCCGAAGACCGGACTAGTGGTTCTGATGCAGCAGGATCCATTTCATGGGAACGCCCATGAAAATCCTCACTACCACATCCAGCTATTTTTGTCGAAGTGCGCCACATTTCAGATGACGGGGGTCTCCATCGATGCCATCAGACTGCGCCTCTTCCCCTTCACATTAAAGGATAAAGCTCTTTATTGGTTGAGGACGCAAGCTGAGGGAGTCTTTACCACATGGGATGAGTTGGCGAGCGCGTTTATTGACAAGTTCTATCCGCCCTCCAAGACGGTAAAGATTAGGAGTGCTCTTATGTCCTTCAAGCAAGGACCTCAAGAGACACTCTACGAGGATTGGGAGCGCTTCAAAGATCTGCAGCATCAGTGCCCCCACCATAGCATTGAGGATTGGGAGCTCATCCATAGCTTCTACAATGGTCTCCAACCAGGGACCAAGCAGATTATTGATGCCGCGGCAAATGGTGCCATCCTATCGAAGACTCCCGACGAAGCTACGGCCCTAATTGAGGATATGGCCTCAAACAATCAACAATGGGGCGACGAGCGAGGACACTCTTCGTCCTCCTTGAAGCCATCTAGCATCTATGAGGCAAAGGCCGTAGCGGAGCTTACCAACAAGTTTGATTCTCTCCACAAGGTAGTGGAGAGACTGGAGAAGTATATTACGGAGCCCCAAGGACCCCCTTCCACATCCGCACCAACAAATCAAATGTGTGATTGGCAAGACCAATCCCAAGCTATGTATTCGGGAGGAGAACAAGGAGAGGGATCTTTGGAGCAAGTTCAATACGTCGCGAGGAACCAAGGATATTGGGCCAATCCGGCCACAAGAAACCATCCCGGTTTCTCTTATGCCAACAATGATGGAGCATTGAACCCGCCGTAACAACTACCTCAACAAGCTCGACCACCACCACCACAACAACAACATTATCCACCGATGTAGACGCCGACCTCATTACCCCATGGAAAGCAAATCCGCTCGTCGTAAAAGGGGACCCGGACGTCGTACGGATGACACAAATACCTCTCCCGGATTCCCGCGACCACCGGGAAAGTCACCTTGGACGAAGACCAAAGGACCGCCAGGGGAACATCATATCTCTCAACGGCCTGAGCCACATCGTTGCCAACGGGGTCCGCGAAAAGTTTTCTTTTCCCCTTATCCCGAACAGGATAAGCCCTCGAAGGGGCTCCGGGCCCCGAAGGTCGGGCATTGCGAGACCCAGGCGCTGGAGGATCCCTAGGTCCCGACACCGACATGCCTATTCTAAGCGTAGCCATAGGACAAAAGAGGAGAAGGGGGTTACCTTGAGAAGGAGTTGCAAGGAGAAGAATGACGGAAAGAGGGAGCTTGCGAAATCGAGATCAGAAGAGCGCGAAAGGATTGAAGTCTGGGAAGCCGGCGTCTTATATGCGGGGCAATCAAGGAATACAAACCGTCCGGAGAGGAGCACGTGGTAGCATCAGATGGTCGACGGAGTTTCGAAACCCGCGCCAAGAGAAGATCAAACGGGCAGCATCATGATGACCCCCATTTAATGAGCTGGCCTCGACTGACGCGCTTGTCAAATCCCAAACAGTCACATCGCCCGAACTGAACCGGCTAAACCCAAACGGCTCGGACGATGGGGGCAATTGATACGACTATTTTTGAGAAGTCCAAAGGCTGAAAGCCCAAGATCCAGCGGTGGACAAGAAGCCTGCTAGCGAGATTGGGTCCCGTCGGACGAGGCCCACAAAGAAAACGTGGCCCGATCAATGAGGCCCCCGAGAACCCGAACCGTCCATGGTTCAACAGGCTCGTAGCCAGCCCACGATCCCCGGAAGAAACCACTTCCCCGGGGTGTAAGGCCTAAATGCCCATGACCCGCAATCGGCTCCCCCATGATGCTGGCAGGCGACATCGTGGGGACGGATCTCGAGGGCGTGAGTTGGGGCGGACGGTGTGACGGCGTGGACGGGGGGCAATCGCAGCGAGGACCCTATAAAACGACCGGAGGGACAACGGATCAGTGGATCGAACCCCAGGTATACAAATCTGAGGTATTCCATCAACGACCTTGGATTTTCCTCCATGACTTCTCCCTCCCCCTGCTCGCACCGCGGGTCAGGGCATCGATCTCTTCGCGAGTCGAACCTACACTGCCTAGCACGTTTCGGACCCTGATCTGACTTAGGCATCGGAGGGGATACGACCGGAACCAAGGTCCGGCCACCCTGACGAGTTTCTCGTCTATTTAGGAAGGCGCCGACCGAGGCGCCGAGGCTACCCCTCAGCGCCCGACGACCACCCTCGCGATCAGCGGGCGTGGCAACCAGAGACCGAGCTCCAAGCAAAGCGCCGAGGCTACCCCTCGTCGCCCATCCAACCGAGGCCGAGCCCATCGAACAGAGCTGAGGCCACCCCTCAGCTCCGCTTCAGCCAAGGACCAACGCTTGCCCTCGACTCCATCCCCAACTCACGCTGAGTGCACGTGCGCTAGGCGTGACCAAAGGGATCCCAACCAATCCCTTGACCACGTTGACTGATTGGTCGTCGGTCAACGATTCAGTGGTGAGAAAACACCCGTAAACAAGTTGTGAAAAAGAAACACTTAACAGATGATCTTCCTATGACAGATGAGTAGGAGAAAGATGATGCTAGACTATACAACCACATAGCGGAGTACATGAACGATTATGCGTAGAACATGGTACTTCACACCAAGTCTTTTCAGGAGGTGTGGGCTTACTTGACTGATTTTATTCAGAATCCAATAATCTGAATAAAGCATATGAGGTGATCCAAGATCCCTTCAGGATCGAGGACCATTGGTTTTCGCCATTTTACAATGAGTTCAAGCACTGTGCAAGGAGTTGATGGCATTGTTTCGATGAGACGTACAGAATATGAAACTAGTTTTCCTTGGAGCTTGCCGACATAGTACACATCAGCATGTCCCCATGTGATATGGAGCTCCGCAATCGACTCCTTATCTGAGAATTTTAGCTTACTTCAGACGATCTTTTCCAATGAATCATAGATAGCAGAAGCAAATGAGGGACAGTCTAGAGCGGCCCTATTCATACAACGGAGAGTTATGCCCGAATGGGCGTAATCAAGAAGTTGGGAATCTAGTATTGGTCAGGACAGAGGCCATGGCCAAGGAGGATTTGTTGATGGGTTAGAGGCCCGGTTCGAGTTGGTAGAGTGAGCTTTGATTATATTGCTGATATGCATGTGACCTGCATATACTGTAAGAAGTTAGGACACGATGTTCAATTGTTGGGATCTTCAGTGCAAGTTAGCCATATCATCACACAACCCAATTCTACACACATTGCATCTACTCAGGAGGAGACGGGGGGAATCAGAGCACTCAGGTGTGCGCTTTTTAAAAAAAATAATATGCTTGGTTTGTTATGTTCTAGTAGTTCTAGAGCTCAATACTGGCATCACGACTCCCACAACAACATTTGATCAGTCGGGTATTGCTACTACTAGTCATTTTCCAAGCCTAAGACTTGGATTATTGATTCAGGGACTTCAGAACATATGATAGAAAATATAGGTAGTCTTTCTTATTTAGAACATTTGCCTTACATTTCCAATGTTACTATAGCAAATGGATCAGTAGTGTTGGTACTACTCATGCCACACCTAAATTATCATTATTATCTATTTTATATTTGCCAAAGTTCCCTTTCATTCTTTAATCTGTAATCACACTCACAAAAGCCTTCAACTATATTGTAACTTTCTTTCCTACATATTGTCTTACACAAGATCAGAATGCAGAAAATGACTGGCATTGGACATAAATGTGACGACCTTCATCACCTTGACAAGTTGTGTATTCTGGTGCCTTATCTGGCATTGTCTCCAATCAATGTTCCTAGTTGGTTAGATCAATACATCTTTACAAACTTTGAAGTTAGTAGTTCTTAATTTGAGTCATGTTGCTAGTTTAGAATGTGAGTCTTACGAGCGAAGAAAACACTATCATGTTCTACTCATTTATGATCAATTAGAGAATTTATAGCCTATTTGATTTAGTTCATTCTGATGTATTAGTGATGCGATCTAGGCTTTTTGGAATAAATATGGGATTTTATACGAAATGTGGCATTTTTATGGGTGGAAAGAGAATAAAAATAGGATTTTTATGGGGTTTTAGATCTGAAAATAACAAGATAAATACCTCAACTCGAGAAGAGGCAAACTCCTAGCTTTTGATTCGAGATCAAAGCCTAAATCTTCAACTAATGTCCTAAGACAAATTATATATCAAATCGACTACAAATAAACTAAGGGATTTCTTCAATAATTCAAGCATGAGCCCCATTAGTGCCGGCTCTATGATATAACTAGAGAAAAATTACAGAATTTCTGAATTTATAAAAATGCCCCTAGGGCCAAAAATCCCAAACATATCATTACTCCGACCCCGAAGAATCATCGTGTCCTCATGGTGGTGCGTGAGTACGTGGACGGACTATTCCGAGTGCAGGTGCTAAAGATCCTCCTCCTCACCAGCCTCCAGCATTACCACGCCATCTCCATCATCCTCATCATTCACTATTAATATCTGCAAGGTACGATTATCACACCGGTGCCCCGAAGAAAACTTTTCATTGCACTTGAAGCATAATCCCTTGGCATGCTTTTCTCGTATCTCAGTCTCTGTCATCCACCATGTCTGTCCCCCTGGCCGGGCCTCAACAACTTGCTCCTTAGTGGCCGCTGCCCTGTCTGTGGCTGCTACTTCCCCTGTGGCCGTCTTCTGTCTCATACAGGTTCCTATCCTCGAAATGAGGATCCTCCCCATGATCCTCGGGCATTCCTCTTCGCGTCCTGATGGTCATCTACCATTCTTACCAGATTCATTCTCTCTCGTAAATCCGCATGCCTCTTGATCCTTAACTCAAATTTAATGGTGGGTGTCAACCCGTTCATGAAACATCCCTCAAGGGACTCTTCCAACACCACACGGACTCTGGTAGATAGCATCTCGAATTTCTTGATGTAGTCCCTCACCGTCCCCTCCTGTTTCAATGCATGTAGTCGCTCATAAGTGTCGCCAGTTTGCACCTCCCCAAAATGCTCTAGTAAGAGAGTGGTGAACTCCTCCCACGTGCAGGTAGGCTCATGCTGCTATGTCCATCGGAACCATCCCAATGCCTCTCCCTCCAAGCAAACCCACACTACCTGAGCCCAGCCTCCTCATGAACCATCGACACCTCAAAATATCTCTCCACACGGTATATCCAGGCATTGGGATCCTCACCCTCAAAATAGGCATCTTCAGCTTCCTCACTCGGTTCTCCGCAAGGAACCCTCCTGGTGCTCCCCTCCCATGTGGATGGTCCTGGCGTCGCTGCAGAAATAGATGAGGCCTATCATATACATAACCCGCAGTAAGGTTATGTGCTCCTCTTCTACACCTTCCCACATCGTGTCATCCTAACATGCTCAACCACCACGATCATCACCATGGTATCGACAGTAGTTCTCCTGGGACTCTCTGGAGGGTCCCTGGTGCCCCCCTCCAATATCTAGAAACTCCTCCCGGGGCTGTAGGTGCGTCGAAAGACCTCTAAAAATTGTTGTAGTGCTCCTTGGGGCTGAAGAAATCCGATAGAACCATCCAGAGGCTAAAACTGGTCTTGTCGTCCCCCAAACTAAGCCGACGGGTACTCTTGAAAACTCAACCGGGCCTGTTGGCCCCCAAAAATGAGTCGGCAGGCCCTCCAGATAGGACGGCAGGGCTTGTTGGCCCCCAAACTAGGTCGGCGCCCATCTGGGTAGGTCAGCAGGACCTGTCGGCCCCCTAAAGGGACCAGTGTCCCTTCCTGGCTAGTCGACAGAGCCTGTCGGCCCCAAAAGGGCCGTCGGACTTTCCTGGCTGGTCGGTGGGGCCTGTCGGCCCCGCAGAATGGCCAACTGGCCTCTCTGACAGGCTGGCTGCTGCTTTTGGCCCCTGAGGTAGTCGGTCGGCCTTATCGACATGACCATGGGGCCAGTCGAACTTGTTGGAGACTTCCGAGGGTTTCCAATTTGATGCTCCTCCATCGCGGCCTCCTTGTCTTCCTTCACGCAGTAGTTATTGACGTCGAATAGGAGCCTTTCCTCCAAAAAATCGTCCCTTTCCATCTCCTTCACCAAAGGTCGTCCTTTTTATCCGGATCTAACTTTTTGTTGAGTGCCTCCATCAAGCTTTGCTTCGTCGCCGCTAAACTTTGATTCGTTGTCGCTGTGTTTTGTTGGATGGCCTCCATAAGTTGCGTGAACCACCGTTTCGCAAGGCTCACTTTTTCATCCGCGCGCTTCTTGATCTATTGGATCTCGTCTTCAAATTCTTTCAAACTTTTCTAACCTCTTCCAATAAATCGTTTCTCTTCCTGGATCTCGTCGTGGCTATGGATCAACATGCTCTGATGCCAATTTGATACGATCAGGCTTTTTTGGAAGAAAGATGGAATTTTTACAGGAATGGTGGGATTTTTATGGGTGGAAGGAAATAAAAATAAGATTTTTATTGGGTTTTCAGATTTGAAAATAACAAGATAAATACATCAATTCGAGAAGAGTCAAACTCCTAGCTTTTGATTCGAGATCAACGCCTAAATCTCCAACTAAATGTCCTACTTCATCATCTATCAAATCGACTACAAATAAACTAAGTGATTTCTTCAACAATTCAAGCATGATCCCCATAAGGGCCGGCTCTAGGTTATAAATAGAGAAAAAAATTTGAATTTCTGACTTTACAAAAATGCCCCTTGGGGTAAAAATCCCAAACGTATCAATTAGATCCATGTCCTGTAACATCAAAATTAGGATTAAAGTATTTTGTGACCATTGCATGTGATTATTTTAAGTTTCTCGGTTGTATTTAAAACAGAAAGATATGACATTTTCTCTATTTTTAAAGAGTTTTGTGATGAAATAAAAACACAATTTGATGTTTACATCTGTATTTTGAGAACTGATAAACTAAAGAATATCTTAGCAAATCGTTGATAGATTTATTATGGCACACTTGACATAATATAGAAACCTTCATGCTCATACATACCTAAGCAAAATGGGATAGCAAAACGTAAGAATAGACATCTCCTAAAGTTACACGAACATTGGTATTACATAGAAATATTTCAAACACTTTCTAGTCACATCTTGTTACCTCATTAATAGAATGTCAGCTTGTGTTCTCTATGAACAAATACCATACTCTTAGTTATTTCCGAATGAAAAATTATTCCAGGTTTGATCATGAATACTTGGATATGTTTTGTACGCGATCTTAGACATAGAGCCTCAAAATTGGACCCCACATCTTTGAAATGTGTCTCTTCAGGTTATACCCGTACTCAGAAAGGGTATGTATATTTTTTTAAATAAACTCGACAACTCATTATGTCAACAGATGTCAAGTTTTTGGAGTCTCAATATTCTCCCAAGTATAGTTTGAAAAACCTTCTCAATTTATATCTATCATGTGTGATGATATGTTGCATTCTTTGTCCATCTCTAGCACTAAGTCATATGTAGATCTACTACTTCAAAGACAATAGAGACATGCAATCACTCTAAGACTCCTCAACCATAAAAAAGTAAATGTTATCCACTTCCTGCTTACTCCATCTACTATATTGCTTCTATTTCGCTTCCAATATCTCATCCATTTATACAGTCCAGGGATTTCCTTTCTCATTTTTAGCCGAGTCTGATGATAATAGACCTATTACACTAAAGAAAAGGTACTTGTATTTGCACTACCACCAAGGTTGACCCCAGAAAGTATACGTTTTAGTGTCAACCAACAAGGCTGCCCCTAGAAAGTATACGTTCTAGTGTCGACCACCAAGGTTAACCCGAGAAAGTATACATTTTAGTGTCGACATCTGCAGCCGACACAAGAAAATCACATACTAGTGTCGACAATTTATCATCTTGTGTCGACAACTTAATATCGACACAAGATATGAGCACTAGTGTTGGCATATATGTAGGAATCCAAAAAATGACGTTTCTAATGTCGAATTTTTTCTACCAACACTAAAAGTATACTTTTAGTGTCAGCAAATTTAAGTCGACACTAAGTTTTGTCACAAAAAAACTCACTTTTTTGTAGTGATAATAGACCTATTACACTAAAGAAAAGATACTTGTACTTGCACTACAATCCTTTGCACTACCATCCTTTGTATAAGTTTGTCTTATTTGCTCATTTCTTCCCATAATACACTGGTTTTCTTCTATCAATTATCACTATATTTCTAAGTCATTATCATATGTTCTTGAATGTCTATATTGTCTATCGAATATGCAAACAGAAATGCAAACCATTGCAGTTTTCTAAAAGGTGGTCATTATGCTTGCGGTCCAATGACGCAAAGCTCATTTGCAGATTATGCGACCGATTATGTGGAGTACACGGATTACATGAATATAAATATTTAATATATAAATTAGAATTAATATATACAAATATGTGTGTACATTAAAATTTAAAAATATCTAAAGAGTGTGAACAAAAATTATCAACTTTTCAAAACATAGATTAGTATTTCATGTGCGTGTATATATATAATATGGATACAACAAGCAATGTAAAACATTAGTTTACGAACAAAAAAAGCACACTTCGTAGACAACATTAAATTTATAATATAATACCAAATTAAATTTTACTACAATTTGTAGTATGTTATGAGTTGAGGGAGGCCCTTTGGCTCCCTCCTCATTTATCCCTCCATTACACCATCACCCCATTAAGCCTTTAGTGGGTGACTCTTGGACTACTACAATAATGAGGATGTGAATAAAGGTAGAGCCATGGTGTTTGCCATGGTTACTCATTCCTATTGCAAGAAAACTTTGTCTCATATGAGTCTCTAGAGTTGATCTCTCAACACGTTATCAGCACGTGTCTTCTACATATTTTGAGCCACTAAAATTATTCCAAATCCCCTCTAAATCAAACTCCTACGCGAAGGAATCTAATTGTTGTTGCGACGATCTGTTGCGGTTTTCATTGCGGCGTTTCCTAGGCATTTCCTAGGCGTTTCCTAGGCGTTCGGGAGCGGGAAATTCTATCTACGGATTTTATATTACGATCTTCCCTAGATCTTTGATCTAGAGGTAAAAATCTCTTTCCCGTAGATATACAATTCTATATATGGATCATACAAAATTTTACAATGATAATAAATTCTTGTAAAAATTAAAACTAAAATAATTTATTTACAATATCTCCTTTTTTTGCCAACCGATTTTCTCGCCGGAAGCGAGAATCAACGGACATCGACTACCGGCCTACCGGCCACCTCACCGGAAGCGAGACCAAAAATATAAGGGGGTGCTGCCTTTTGGCCTCCACTCCACCCCCCCAACCCCCCTGAAGGGGGCCCTTCACCGGAAACCCCCCCTGAAGGGGGGGCATTCCCCCTGGGAAACCCCCCCACCGAAGGGGGGCCCTTCAGTGGAACCCCCCGACGGGGGCCTTCATCGGAACCCCCCATCAGGGGGGCCTTCACCGGGGGGGCTTCACCGGAACCCCCCCGTCAGGGGTGCCCTTCATCGGAACCCCCCTGATGGGGCCTTCACTGGAACCCCCCCCCCCTCTCAAAGGGGGGGGGGGTGGCTTTTTCATCCGGGGGGCCCTCTTGCTCCTGTGCAACCTCCCTGGACGCAAAAAAAGATGGGAGGGGGCCTCTTGCTCCTGCGAGATCCCCCCTAGCCGATTAATTAAATAGGGGGGAGGGGTTCTACTGAGATAGGAGCACCTCCCCCATGGCTGCTTTTGATAACGGGGGGATATGACGGCTGACCTATTTCTCTAGCCCTAAAATTAGAGATTAGGGGTTTTCAACAAACCCTATTATGGGGTTTTGGGTATATTATTAGCCCTATGGGCCTGAAGCCCATATTGTTAAAATTAAAATTAAATTTTTAATCTATTCTGGGCCTGAAGACCCTAGCTAGCCCACATGCAAATAAAAATTTCAGCGGGTCTATGTTAAAAATCTGTTTTTAAACCAGATTTGTATATGCAAAATTCCTTAAAATTACCAAAAATACCCCAGAAAAATCCTGGACAACTCTGAAAAATTCAAGGAAAAATCGGTAATAATTTTTGGCAAATTACTTATAAAATTGGAGAAAATTTTGTATATAAATTTCTGTTTTTTATCCATGTTAAAATTGCTAATATTATGTAAAACATCGCTCTTGCACTGTTAATTATTTATGGATTATTAGGATTTTTCAAAATATAATTATCTTAAGGATCCAGCGACCGCTCTGTCGGTGTATGACGTCTCCCCGTGGTCAGAGAGATTATTATATTTTATAGTTTCTTTTTCCATATTATATATGCCTGAGTTATATGCGTGGTCGTTTCTTTGTGCCTGTAGCATATTTAAAACTGTGTGGATGTTTATATAAGGTAAAATTTTGTTTTGGGATCAGCCAGTTTGATACCTTTAATTTCCTTGCACTTTTATTTTCTTTTGAGAGAATTTGTAAGTGATGATTGTATGTATAAATGCCAAAGACCGATGTACCAACATATGAAGATGGAGGTGAAATTTGCAAAAGATAGGGACCCATTCTAGGTTTCCAACTTGTATTTTTCTTTTCTTTATGAACTGTAAATCGGACTTTGGACTTTGTACGTTTTTGGGTATCTGGCAGATCCCCACATTTTATTTATTTTATTCTTTATGCATGAATTTATATTTTAATTAATTCATGCTTATTTTAAATTGCATAGATAAATGGCAAAATTGGCAAGCGTCGATTTCGAGGTTCTTCATGCTGCAGGAAAGAATTACATGAGTTGGCGAGTGGACCTGAAGTTCCACTTGCATTCGATGGCCCTCCTTGGCTCAATTTTGGCTCCTTCATCAGCCCCCAGCAGCGGCCGATGCTTCTGCTAGTAAGGCTCCAGAAGCGGCCCAATCATCTAGCAGCACTCCTACCACTGTCTGATGTGGATAAGGCAAAAAACATTATCTATATCAGGAGACATATATATCGAATCTTAAAGGCCGAATACTTGACGATTGAGGACCCAATTAAGTTGTGGACAGCGCTGGAGGCACGGTATAGGCATCAGATTGATGTCATATTACCACGTGCCAGTTAAGAGTAGGAAAATATCCGACTTCGGGACTATAAGTCTGTGGCTGAGTACAACTTGGCACTTCATAATATCACCTCACGCCTGAAGTTCTGTGGTGAAGAAGTCTCGGAGACCTGCATGTTGGAGAAGACATTCACCTCATTTCACGAGAAAGATGCAATCCTCATGCAACAGTATCGTGAACGCAACTTCACGAAATTCTCTGACTTGCGCTCTTGCCTTCTACGGGCGGAGAAAAATAGAGATTTATTACTGGCCACACATAATCTGCGCCCTGCAGGTGCTACTCCTCTCCCTGAAGTTCACAATGTTACTCCCCAGAAGTGGAAAAACAATAAGAAGTCTAGAAAGAACAAGGGGAAAGCTGCGATGAAACCAGCAATAGAAACTCCCCAGAACAACAACTACAAAGGGAAGAAAAACTTCACATGGAAGCGTAAGAACACTTGTCCAGTGTCAATTCCTAAGAAGAACTGGGAGGACAAATGCCACCGATGTGGCATGACTGGACATTGGTCCAGGAACTTTTGCACACATCGCCACCTCCAGGATCTATATCAGGTGAGCTAGAAGCCTCCGCCTGAAACAAACTTGGCGGCTGTTTAGCCGCCAATGAAGTTCACTGCAAAATACTTCGAGAATGACGACCTGCTCGATTGAGTCCTATCTTTATATCTATGCACTTAAAATTACATGTAGCTTCATCTTTAGTTTGCTTTTGTACGAACTTTTATTTGAATGTCATTTTACATTTACTTAAATAAAATTTCATTTTGCTTATATAGATGAAGTATGAGTGCCTAGTGGACAGTGCCTCGACGCATAGAATCATTTGTGAACATTGCTATTTTAATAGCATACATAAATATGATGGTCCTGTTATCACAATTTCAAGACTATCCAAAATAATCGAATGATCTGGTGAAGCA
Source organism: Scilla litardierei (assembly GCA_030789695.1). Lineage (NCBI taxonomy): Eukaryota > Viridiplantae > Streptophyta > Magnoliopsida > Asparagales > Asparagaceae > Scilla > Scilla litardierei. Next base: position 66,981,157 of record CM061132.1, read on the forward strand.
ATAATATTTCTCCCAAATAACACAAGAATTCAAATAAAGAATGCATTATTCTCTCCTAAATCAAATAGGAATCTCGTAAGTTTCAAGGACATTCGTTTAAATGGATATCACTTAGAAACTAGAGATGAAAATAAAGTTGAATATCTATATGTAACTTGTCAAAAAGATGGGCAGAAGACCATCTACGAACGATTCAAGGGACTCCCGTCGGGTTTCTGCCATACATACATTCAACCAATAGAAGCCAATACGACTGAGCACCAGACATGCCCATCATTACCAGAGTTCCAACTCTGGCACAACAGACTTGGTCACCCTGGATCAGCTATGATGCGACGCATCATCACTTAATCCCGTGGACATAATTTGAAGAACCTAAAGATTCTTCATAGGGGTGAATTTCCTTGTCCCCCTTGTTTCAAGGGAAAACTAATAACGAGACCCTCCCTCCTGAAAGTGGGATTAGAGTCTCCTAGCTTCCTTGAGAGAATTCATGGTGACATTTGCGGGCCTATTCACCCTGCAAGTGGCCCATTTTGGTACTTCATGGTGCAGATTGATGCATCCACAAAATGGTCTTATGTCTGCCTCTTGTCCACTCGCAACCTAGCTTTTCCAAAGCTATTGGCACAAATAATAAGGTTGCGGGTTCATTTCTCCGATAACCATATCAAGAAACTACGTCTTGATAATGCGGACGAATTCACTTCACAAGTCTTTGAAGACTATTGTCAGGCAACGTGTATTGTAGTTGAACATCCAGTAGCACATGTTCACACCCAGAACGGATTATCAGTCTCTTATAAAGACACTCCAGTAGATTTCACGTCCATTACTTATGCAATCCCAGTTGCCTGTGGATGCTTGGGGCATGCTATTTTACATGCCGCATCACTTATTAGGATAAGGCCCTCTGGAGGTCATACATTATCTCTGATGCAACTTGCATATGGCGCACCTCTGGATATCTCTCATTTGAGAGTGTTTGGTTGTGCGGTATATGTCCCAATAGCACCACCTCAGAGGACCAAAATGGGTCCTCAACGTCGTCTAGGTATCTATATTGGGTTTGATTCACCCTCTATTATCAGATACCTGGAACCCCTCACAGGGGACGCATTTAAGGCACGTCTTGCTGACTGTGAATTCGATGAGAAAATTTTTCCTAAACTAGGCACACAGTCTAAGAAGCCTGAAGCTACTGAGACCATTACTTGGGACCAGAAGTCTTTGTCCCTATACGATCCGCGTACTAATCTGTATGAAGATGAGATCCTGAAGGTCCTTCACATTCAGAATACAGTACATCTATTGCTGGATAAATTCACGGACAACCAGAAGATTGTCCGTTCACACGTCCCTGCTGCTAACACGGCGACTAGGATTGACATCCCCATATATGGATGCAATCTACCAGTAGCAGAATTGGTTGTACCTCAATTGAAAAGAGGACACCCACCAGGTTGAAAAGATAAAGTTCCTCGAAAGAGAAAGACTCTTGGAGATAATAAGATTATCCCTCCACAGGATGCTGAGCTCAGACCAGCTACTTCTCCCATCCTTATTTTCCCTGCAGAGGAAACAATAGGAGAAACATCATTAAATTTTGTACGCACTGGAGAGGTACTGGACAGATTTAGCATAGTCGTCGTCGTCGATTTTGCGTTTGCTATTGTCGTTCACATCGCTGAATACGACGATGACATCGAACCACTATCTCTAGCGGAATGTAAACGCAGAGATGATTGGCCAAAGTGGGACGATGCAATAAGAGTAGAGCTAGACTCACGCTTGAAACGTAAAGTCTTTGGACCAGTAGTCCAAACACCAGTAGGTGTTAAACCTGTGGGATTTAAGTGGGTTTTCATAAGATAAAGAAATGAAGAAAATGTGATCGTTCGCTACAAGGCACGCCTTGTAGCCCAGGGTTTTTTTTCCAAAGACCGGGGATTGATTATGAAGATACATATTCTCCGGTCATGAATGCGAACACATTCCGATTTTTAATAAGCCTAAATTCTCTGGAAAACCTAGAAATGCAGCTCATGGACGTTGTGAATGCATATCTATATGGAGATATAGATAAAAAGATCTATATGAGACTTCCTGATGGGTTTAATCTACCCCCAGAGATGAAAGAGATACCTCGGGACGTATTCTCTATAAGGCTGCATTGATCATTATATGGTCTAAAGCAATCGGGCAAAATGTGGTATAACAGACTTAGTAATTTCCTTGCACATCAAGGATTCACAAATAATGAAGTTTGCCCGTGTATCTTTATCAAAAGAACGGAAACATGATTCATCATCATAGCAGTATATGTTGATGACTTAAATCTTATAGGATCTCCTGCTGAGATCAATGAGATATCTGAAAGCCTAAAGCATACTTTTGAAATGAAAGACCTACGCAAAACAAAGTATTGTTTTGGCTTACAGATTGAACACCTACGAGGTGGAATCCTATTACACCAATCAAATTATACAAAGAAACTTCTAGGCAAGTTTCATATGGATAAATGTCATCCCTTAAGTACTCCTATGGTCGTAAGATCATTAGATGTACATAAGGACCCCTTCCGACCAGTGGAAGAAGGGGAGGAGATACTGGGGTCCTGAAGTATCCTACCTCAGTGCCATTGGAGCACTTCTATATCTGGCTAACTGTACACGTCCCGATATAGCGTTTGCAGTTAATCTCCTAGCTAGACACAGTGCAGCGCCTACAAAGTGCCACTGGAACGGAGTAAAGCATCTTCTGCGATACCTCCAGCGTTCAATAAACCTGGGACTTTACTACCAGAGAGGTGCCTCCCTCCAATTACTTGGTTATGCCGATGCAAGTTACCTTTCAGAGCGGCACACAGCAAAATCACAGAAAGGTTTTGTGTTTACCTACGGAGGTATTGCTATCTCCTGAAGATCGGTAAAGCAAACCACAACAGCTACGTCATCCAATCATTCAGAGCTCATTGCGATCCATGAAGCAAGCAGAGAGTGTTATTGGCTACGCTCCGTCGTCCAATACATTCTTCACTCCACTCGCCTAAAGACTAGTGATTTGAAGCCTACTGTCCTGTTTGAAGACAACGCCTTGTGCATTGCTCAACTTTAAAGGGGCTACATCAAGGGTGAAAGGATGAAGCACATATCTCCCAAGTTTTTCTGGATGCACGAGCTAAAAGAGAACAAGCAGATCGAAGTTCAGTAGATCCAGTCCTGCAACAACCTAGCTGACCTTTTTACTAAGTCTTTGCCCAGATGTATTTTTGTAAAGCTTGTAAAGAACATTGGTATGCGACAGCTGAAAGATCTATAAGCATATGGCTTGTATAGATCAGGGGGAGTCACCTGTGGGGTGTACTCTTTTTCCTTAAGCTGACGGTTTTTCCCATTGGGTTTTCCGCAGCTAAGTTTTTAGCGAGGCAACCACAGTGGCTCAGGATCCAGAAGTATCCACCATACTAGCTTTATGAATCCTGAAGAATTCATAGGCCAAGTCCTAGAGTAATGGATGGATAAGGGGGAGTGTTATGAGTTGAGGGAGGCCCTTTGGCTCCCTCCTCATTTATCCCTCCATTACACCACCACCCTACTAAGGCTTTAGTGGGTGACTCTTAGGCTACTACAATAATGAGGATGTGAATAAAGGTAGAGCCATGGTGTTTGCCATGGTTACTCATTCCTATTGCAAGAAAACTTTGTCTCCTATGAGTCTTTAGAGTTGATCTCTCAACATAGTACGTATTCCGATGTTGTGATAGCGTAATCTTATTTTCTTCTGAATGAATTTTTTTAAAAATCCAATTGCTTTTGACTGTTGTTTAGATAAATAATATAATAATAATAATAAAGAAATTTCTCGCATTGCATAATTTAGAAAAAGGTTCAGCTAAAAATATTTAATAATGTTAAAAGATGATAATTTACGTAACTAAAACAATAAGTTTTACTAACTCAAATTTACCTATTTCGTGTCATGTTAGACTCTTATCTGATTCTCATTATTAACATAAAATAAATTAGGGTTATTTAGTACCGGCCCTATGATTTCGTCGTATTTAGTAACACACACCCCCCCCCCCCCCCCGATGTATTCAATATTAGGGAGACTCCCCCGCCCCGTTAACTACTTGACGATTGACCAAGGTCAACCGTTAGAGTGATGTGCACTGACTAAGATACCCTTTCATTAAAAACATTCACCCCTTTATATCATATCGGGAATTTTCATCTTCGCCCCAACGTCTCTAAGCTAGGGCTGCCAAAATTGAAGCTAAATTCAGCCATGGTGATGAAGGTAATCCCCCACCCCAAACCCCCCTCATCCCCCACCCCACCCCTCCCCCCTCCTCACGCCTGTCGAGCAAAGACCCCTCATCCCCCTCCTCACACTTACCGAGCACAGACCCCTCACCCCCCTTCAATTTGTGAAACCTCACCCCATGAGTATCTTTTGCAGTGCACGATCTGCAAGGCCAATGGACATGTTGCCGATCAATGTTACCTCCCCAACTCAACATGCGACATTAGGGGGGTGTAATGGCAGTAGAAGACTTCGTGTGTCAACAAGTCCCCAAAGCCTGAATCGAAGATTTCTTCCCTGTGACTCATCCACTTGCAAATCTTTACACCGGTTGGACCAAGCAACCCCCACAACAGTTGTGAATGAAGGGGAGATACCACAAAATTTGTTGGGTTGCTTCAGGTGTGGGGACCCCGCACATTTTATAAGGGATTGCCTATAAGGGATTGCCCGATGCAATTTGCTCAATGCAGAGCTGCAAATTGTGGGGTGAAGTATAGGGTGCTCACAAGCAAACAACCACATAGCTTTGGAAGAAAATTTGTTTCATGTTTCCAATCTGGGTGTGACTATTTTCAGTGGCTTGACCAAGCAACACCCACCAAACAGAGGAATGTTGAAGATGGAGAATCAAATTCACCCAACGCATTCAATGGTTTTGTTGAATTGAAGATTAATATGGAGGGGAAGTATAGTGTGGAGATCAAGTTGAATTTGGGGGATGTTGATCATGTAATGAAGGGGATAGAAAATGTTCACTCTAGATCAGTTCATGTTATTAAGGGGATGACTATGGGGTTGATGAAATGCACTGTAATGGGTGATGATAATATGCAATGTAAGGGGGAATGCAATGCAATGTAGGGGGTGATGATATGTACTGTAGGGGGGTGCTGATATGCAGTGCAATGAAAACATGTTATCTGACTGCCATATTATGAATGCAATTCATGGTTGACATAGTATGATGCATACACACATAACAATGCCACCATGACAATAAACATACCAGTATTCCAAGATAACATACAACATAACAATGCCACCATGACATAAACATACCACAATGACAATAAACATAATAGTATTCGAAGATAACATACAAACATAACAATGCCACCATGACATAAACATACCACAATACCAGTATTCCAAGATAACATACAAACATAACAATGCCACCATGACATAAACATACCACCATAACACATCAGTAGTTCACTGCTTACATATTACCCTCCATAAAAGCATACCCCATACCACAGACAAAATATTTACATTGTTACATATAAACCTTGCTTCACATGCTTCACAAAATATTTCCAACCATGCTACACAAAATATATCCTGACAAAGTATATTTCCAACTATGCTACACTATATATATCCTGACAACTGCATATCAACCTTCCTTCTGCATATCACATGCCTTGAGGTGGAATGCCAAACCTTGGACCTTGGCATGCTGCACTTCTCATATGAGATGATCTAGTGGTGCCGCCTTGAGTTCCTGGAGTGCATTGAGTGCCTGGAGTTCCTTCATCACGCCTACCACCATGACTTGCTGCACTACTCATGCCTGAAGCTGACATCCCTCTACCACTGCCCCCTCTATCACTACCAATACCTCCTCTAGCACCACCAGTTCCAGCTCTACCAATACCACCTCTGCCACTATCTCTTGGGCTCCATCTTGATCTTCCAGACCTTGCTCCAACTGATCCTGACCTAGACATAACTGTGGCAACACTTGCAGTTGCCTCACCACTAACCAGCACTACATTGATTCCCAAATCAACCACATCTTGAACTGCCTATTCCAGATCTCCCACCACCTCTGCCTCTACCAACTCCATGTCTCCCAGTACCTCTGCCTCTAAGCATTTCCACCCTTGGGTGTGGTTCATTATCATATGACCTTGAATTGTGGCCATACATCTTGCATTTGCCACACCTATTAGCTCTGTTTCTTGGGTTTCTGTCACCCTCATCAGCCCCTCTTGATCTGTTTGTTTTAGGTCTCCCAGGGGCCCTCTTGGTATGTGGGGGCAATACAATTTGCTCAGGCTACAATACATACAGTGTAAGGACATTAAACAAACAGACAAAAAAGCTACAAATAAGCACATTGAACAAACAAAATTGTAAATGACATAATACCTTTTGCCACGATAGTCTGTCTGGTATCATCATTATGTTCTCCTCATATAAAGTCTTATAGTTGCTTAGAAAGAAATAAGGACTGCAGTGGCTGTATGGACAAAACATAGATCATTAGTTCAAAAACATAATGAAATAATAACATATAGGAAAGCATAAATGAACTTACTCCTCAATCTTGTTCCTCCTTAAATTCAAAGACACAATTGCATGTATGCGTGGTAAACCAGAGACCCGCCATTCAATGCATGAACATGTTCAACCTTATGTTTACCCACCACCTTCTTTCAATGTTGGTCACCAAGACTTCATCAGCTGATATATCATTAGGTATATTGTATCTTCCAAGTTCTTCCTTGCTCTTCAACCCCTTCAGTATATTTTTGGTCAACTGCCCCTCTATCTCCAATGCAGATTTTTTCTTGTTAGTAATGAACTCAATGATCTTGAATGTAAGCTGTTCTACAAACATGGTCAGAGGCAGATCCCTCAAGTGCTTGATCATGTTATTGAAGGATTCACCGAAGTTGTTTGTGACATGAACACAAATTGAAGTGGTGTCAAAATGTGATCTTGCCCAGTGTTTTGGAGGTATGTCAACCATTGTAATCATACCCTTCGGGGCATGTTTTCTTCAGCTCCTCCATATGTCTAGCAAACTCTCCAACTTCATATGTATATGCAGCTCCATAAAGGATTGCCTTCAACTTCTTCCATTTCCAATGACTTTTGAAGTTTGCATAGATATGTCACATGCAATATCTATGCCTTGAGTGAGGAAACACCTCTTCAACTGCAGCCAACAACCCCTTTTGCCTGTCAGAGTAAAATGTGAATGGTTGCTCATGCAGCAATACATGATTCAGCTCTTCCAAGAAAATCTCCCATGAAGCAGTGTCTTCACTCCTGCATATCATGAATTCCAATGGGTATAACCCCCTATTACCATCTATGCCCACATCATTCAATACAACACCTCCATATTTTTCCTTTAAGAAAGCCCCATCTAGCCCCACAACTGGTTTGCAAAACCTCCTCCACCTTGATGTACAAACTTCATAGGACACAAACATCCATTCAAATCTGTCCCATTCATCCCTACAATACTTGGCTCTGTTTCTTGGATTGGCTATCAAAATCTGCCTACAAAGCTCTGGATCTGTAGCATAGGCTTCATCATATTTCACATACAGTATTTCCAATGCCTTGATCCTGCTATACCAAGCAACCCAATATGAGATCTTCATCTGAAACCTCTCCTGCACATCTAACTGAATGCACTTGGGTGTGTACTTCTTACCTCTAGCCCTAAGCTTCTCAACAATCAACTTGCTAATGAAAGCTGATCTTAGTACCCTGTTTTTGCCTTGCCTTGTTGACACACAAGTGTGTGTTGGATTGATGGTTCTAATCTGGAATGTTATGTCATCATTCACCATAGATGCATGACACCTCCAAGCACATCTGTCATTCTTGCACTTAGCAGTCACCCTAGCCTTCTCATTCTTCACATAAACATATTCATAATGATTCTTCAATGCATGGTTCATTAGATGTCCCCTATACTTGTAGACAGTGTCAAATTCCATTCCCTTTTCCAGCTTCAGATCCTCTCCTTCATCAGTGTGTCTTACTTCAGCTCTATCATGTCTGTAAAGATCTTCAAAGTCCCCTTCACTGTCATTGCCCTCATCTTCAGTAGCAAGTGGCATCTGCCCAATCTCAAACCCCTGATGAGTGTTGAAGCCAAATTCATCTAGTCCATCACTATTCCATTCTTGGTCATCATCTCTCATATCATCTTCATTGACCTCATAATCACTATCATCTGAACTATCATCAGATGCACTTATAGAGCTGTCATCCCATGAGTCAGTTTGTGGCTCATTGATCTCCTGCCCTGTACATTGGTCATCACCCACTTGCTCTTCAAACAACCTTCTGCTTCTGCTAGATGGTTCATGTACTTTCCTCCTTGCCCTGTCATCAACCTTTAGAGGTGTCACCTCCTTCAAAAATATAAATAGATGCCCAATCTCGTCAAACTGACACATTTCATTGTTCATGGCCAGTAGTTCCTTATTAGATAGTATCTCATACAATATACAGGCTGCCTTACTGAAATAATGGATATACATCATTGACCCTGGAGGAGAATTGGTGATTTCCTGGACATGTTCCACCAGATCAAAGTAATATACCCTATCAACATCCACTTCCTTAATGTGTATGTCAAGCCACATCTATACTGGTTAACTGATAAACTACCATTTTCACTTCCATTAGCCCATTTCCCCCCCAATGCATTACATACTACACACACAGATCCATCTGCAGTTAATAACAAGTATTGTCACATGCACATACAACAATCAACACACAAGCAGAGTACATATACAAACTTACATTTGAATAGGCTAAATACATGAAGATGGTTACAGAGGCCCCACTATTCATGGTCTCAATTAAAGTAAAAATCCATAAAAACCTCAGGCAACAAAGTCTACAAACACCAAAATCTACAAATTTGAGATAGAAAAGCAGCAAAATTTAGCTATCCATAGTATGCGTTGTCACAAAACTCTGCATGGGGCTTGCTACAACACAAATAGAACCAAAATGATCAGCTTCATGACCCTAAACAGCCATCTAACAACCCTAGAACTGAAATATCTAACATGCATACAAAATCGAAAACCCCAAACAAAAAAACCCCATCACATAAACCCTTAATACCCATCAATTCTACGTTTTATGTCCATACCTGTTTGATGAAAGCAGCTTGACTCCTCTTCCGTCAAAGGAGCTATCTTTTTTCCCGCCAAATCCAAAAACCATTGCCTTTTCCCGTTGCAAAATCGTCTCGTCTTCCTCCTCCTTTCGTTCGCATGCGGAGAGTGTAGAGGGCGCCATTTGATTCTTGAACCATGTTTGATTCTCTAGGATGGCACCACGTGTCTCACGGGTTTGGGAAACGTAAGTCAACGGCAAAACAATGTTAGGGTAATTTGGGGCTTCAAAAAGTTAACTTAAAAGAATTTAAAAACAAATTAAATTGTGTAACGGAGGTTAATGGGGCGGGGCAGTCTCCTTAATATTGAATACATCAGGGGGGGTGTTACTAAATACGGTGAAACCATAGGGTGCCGGTACTAAATAACCCAATAAATTATGATCATGATATCATAATATTACACTGCCTAAAATATGAAAAGTCTAAATGTGAGTCTTCCTTGAGTTATAAAAAACTAAAACAAAACAATATACATCAATGTATTTTATTTTTTTAAATCCAATAAGTTTGTGAACCACATATGCGGACACATAGTGAGTATGCGGGCCACGTATGCAAGGCATAATGAGTACGTGCTCGCATATGCAGGTGTCCGCATAATTCAACTGTATATGTCAAATTGAAGGCGGTCAGAGACCACATCCACATCATATGCGGTCACATATTCCGTCTTTTAGACCACAAAGCAGTAGAACATAATGACACTTGGGAATTTGTGCATCATCCTCCAGGAAAGAGAGCTATTAGGCGCTATGGGGTTTATATCATCAAACTCAAATCTTGATGGGGTTGCGAGCTCGCTTGAAAGTGTATGATGTGGATGATCACGATACTTCCTTCTCCATTACAAAGATGATCATTGGATGAATCCTTATTTCCCAATCAACAACTCATCGCTAGTCATCTAATTAGTTGGATATCAAGAATACCTTTCGACTACTGACGTGCGTTTATATTTTATATATTCACGCACGTCTTCTTAGTGATTTTCCGTTGTTTTCCGTCATTCCGTACCCTTTCTTATGTGTTTTTTGTATCTTTTCACTTTTTCCGTGTTTTTGTGTAAATGCAAGAGATTGCCAGTGTTGGGGACATATAAAGAAGATATCATGAGTCCCCGGAGCAACGGGAGGAGTCACGCGCGATCCAGTGGGCCAAACGTCGAAGAATACCAAGTTTCAGCCCTCAACCGATCCGGTGGATAGAGCCACCTGATCGGTTGATGCACGCGTATCTGACCCGGACTGGAGCTGAAGTGAAGAGCAGCTCACTCGATCGGTTAAGTGATCGGGTGAGATCAAAAGAGCTCTCTGTCTTTTTGGGCTTAATTCCAACCGATCGGGTGACATCTCACCCGATCGATTCATCTGTACCAGCAATTCCCCAATTCACGAACTGATGGCGCCAACCGCTAAGCTCAGCAACCGGTTGATGCTTCTGAAGCCCGATGGCCAAAGCGACTAGCAGCTCACCCGATCGGTTGATGCTTCAACCGATCGGGTGGCCACGTTTTCTGTATATAGATCTAGGTTTTTCCCCCAAATGAACCCGAACTGTTTTTCTGTCTTTTTGGGATTCGTGACGGCTGGAATTTTCTTTTATCTTGTAAGTGTTCTGATTGCCTTGTAACTTTGATATTGTGTCAATACTATTGCTAGCTTCTCTTTTCTATTGCCTGATTATGATTTCAACGGTTGAATTTTGTTGTGATGATATTTTCACCATGATTTGTGAGTAGTTCCCCAATCTAGGGCATTGGTGGAAACCCCTTCGTGGGTTCTCCCTAGAACGACCATAGGAATAGGATTTCGATAAGGTTTAGGAATTTAGATGGTTACACAGGCGTTTTATTGTCATTGACGGGAGAAAGACCACATCTGACCGTCGGTCCAAGGGGAAATAAAACTGGCGTTTGATACCCTAACCACAGCTCACACCCCTAGCGTAGACATTGAATCCTAGCGCGTGGTAATGGCAGGATGAAATGTTGGGAGTAATCATTGCGAGTTTAGTGCTCCCAGAGTCAGTCGGTGTTAATGGACATGGGAATGCCCAGCGTCCGAACCCGGGTAGTCCTAGCGTATCATCCTGGGCATCGACTGGAATATCGGGCCTATGGGACGCTAGGTATCACTCTTAGAGGCAACGTCTCAACACTAAACCCTACAATCCAATCGTAACCCTAACCGTCGGTCGTAATAGAGAGGGCACATGATAGGGTGGAAACCAAGGTCCTAAGTTCCCTTTTATATATTACATCCTTCATATTTCCATTCTGTGACAACCTATCGATCGTTCGGGCTAGCTCACCCATCGGGTGAACCGGTTCCTTCCTGACAGGAAGCACAACACACGCCTCCCTGAGTTCGACCCCCAAGCCACACTACAACACCGTGCACTTGCAGTTATAAATATTTAAATCTGGTATCCCCGATCTCTATTGCATGCATTGCTAAATCTAGGGGACGTCAAGCTTTATGGCGCCACTACCGGGGAGGCAACGTGCTTGTTTATTTTAGGACCCTATGAACCCCAGAGTCTAGTTCACATCCTCACCTCGTGATAATTTTCGCATTCTACTTACTTTTTGATTTTACTTGCACATATTGATTATCTTCGTTGTACCGGGTTGGTAGACCGTGTCGCCATACCTCCATCACTACTTCTTATCCTCTACATTCATACAACACATGCTTTTCATGTGCTCTCTATCCGTGCAGTTCTCTCTCTCTCTCTCCCCCCTTCTCTTACAGGTTATCTGCCCTACAGCAAGAATGACGTGTGCCGTTTCGGGCGATATTTGGGCACATGCACACCACGTCAGCTGTTTGGCCCAGAGTCTGACGGAATCTGTAAGCGCCACGAGCATCCTATCATTTCTGTCATTTGCTGTAGAGAATCAAGAAAGGAATCATGATGTTCGGAAGCATCCCGACACGACAATATTTTTTCCTCCCGATGAAGCGATGTTTATTGACGTGTCGAGTACCGACTTCAGTGGCGGAGAGCTATGTACCTATGGGGATGTTTGTCTGGAGGATCATCAGGCAGAGTTCATCGAATGCAGTGAGCAGGAATCAATCTTGTCCTTGCAGACCTCTATAGAGCACCCTAGATCTTGGGACAGTGAGGAAGCTGGACGTAGTGGTGGAGAACTATCGACTGTTGAGACCTATTTTCACGTTGAAGCCTTCTACCCAGATGATTATCATGTACCTGAGAAAGACCCAGAGCCTTCCTCAGTTATCCCCTCACTACCTTGCAAGGCTTCACCATGCGAAACCTCGGCTGAAAGTGAAGTTCCGGATACTAGCATCCAGGAGACCCAGGAGGACGTCCTTTCACTGGAAGATGCTCAGCTTGAAAAATATGCATCAGGACCTCATGAAGTTGAGATGAAGGAGTTGTTGGATATTGGACTCCCCGGATTTGGTTTTGGATGATGAACAAACATAAATATATCGTGAACTAACAATTTGTGAGCGCAGTTATGGAGATCGTCGCCAAATTCATATGAACATCCAAAGCGACATCTCGAGACTTCTCAAAGCACGTGATCGTATGCCTAAAGCTTCGTTGAAGCTTATAGACCATTTTAGAAGTCATGAAGATTCGATTGAAGCTATTGAAGACGGTATCGTCTAGTTTTATTTATAGTCTTTAAGCTTCTTTCGTAGAATGTTAAGCCTTGAGTAGGTCTTACGCTTTAAATCTTCATAACGCTCATATCGTAGCTCTAGGATCTTAGTAGAAGTCCATACAAACTTTCCCGAAGCTTCGCGCTTCGATTCGCGACTTCTTGTGCATGTTAGTTGGTTCAAGAAGAAGAAGTGACCGACTAGATGGTGATCTAGTCGGTCGGCAAAGCTTCTTGGACCGACTAGTTTTTGTCAGTCAATTCTAAGCTCTTTACTGTTTACAGTTAGTCGGTCTAAGTTGACTCACCGACCGACTAGTTTGTGAACTAGTCGGTCAGTGATGCTTCTGTGACCGACTAGTTGAGCTTTCCCTGTTCATGCACATTTGAGCCTGAGCTACTGTTTATCATTAGTCGGTCTGTGTTCATTGATCGACCGACTAGTTGATGAACTAGTCGGTCAACTTTCCTTCTTGGACCGACTAGTTTAGCTTTACTGTACATGCCAATTTTCACCTAACTTACTGTTTATCGTTAGTCGGTCTATGCTCATTTGGCGACCGACTAGTTGGTGAATTAGTCGGTCAACATTTGTTCTTGGACCGACTAAATCAATTTGTGCTCAGACTTCAGTTTTATCTCTTAGTCGGTCTCAGTTAAGTAACCGACCGACTAGTTGTGAAACTAGTCGGTCAGCTACTCTTCTTGGACTGACTAGTTCCTTTTGTCTGTGCTTCGACCTTTTGGCTGTTCTTCCATTAGTCGGTCTACGTTAAATGACCGACCGACTAGTTGATGAACTAGTCGGTCGGTGGTTGTTTTTTGACCGACTAGTTGAGTTCAGAAAAGAGCCGTTGGAGCATTTAATGACTCGAATTTCTTTCTCTCTCTCCTCTATCCTATAAATACTTGATGGGATGCATTCATTGCAGTCAAGGCTGATATTATTGCAAGTTTAGAGATCAAGAGAAATCATTCCAAGCTCATTCAAAGCTCTTTCATTCCATTCAATAATCTCTCCTCACTCTTACTTCCAAAGAGAGATTCATTGAGTGTGAAGCCTTCCAAGCCAAGTGCTTGATTCTAGGTCACCAACATCCCCATAGCTCTCCATCGCTGATCTACATCTTGGAGCTAGGGTTTGGTGCCACTTCTTCTTCCTCAAAATCATCATTGCCCTAATTCGTAAGCATTACTCAAGGCATAGGTATTTTGTCGGTAAGAAGTTTCTATTTCATTTACTTTCATATTGTAAGTTTCACTCTCGGTTGTGAGAGTGTGGTTGTGATCCCGGGTTGTGGGAGTCACAAATTACTTTGTGTATGATTTGACTTGTGAAGGTTTTTCACAAGTATTTCATAGTGGAAATCTTGAGTTAGGGTTTCTAACTCAAGTATCCGGAGGGGATCCGGGTGGTTGGGACGTAGGATCACCGGGAACAAGTCGGGGAGACTTGGGTGGATCTGAACCCAGTAATATCGTTGTTTGCGATTGTTTCTTTGTTGTCTAACGTTTACTTTTCCGCATTGTTTGGTAGAGTTTGCAAGTAATTAGGAATTAGCCTCTTAATTATTTTAAAGTACTATTCACCCCCCTCTAGTACTTGTGCAGTAGCTTAGCAGGGCATTACATTTGGTATCGGAGCCAAGTCTATAGCTATGTCTGCCAACGACAACAAGACCGTTCGTCCACCTTCCGACTATAGCACCTTCAAGAACCGTGAAGGAGCGTCTTCGGTAATGGAAGGACATTCCTCACCGAGGCCTCCATTCTTCAACGGTACCAACTACGGGTACTGGAAATGCCGGATGGAAACCTTCCTCCGGAGTGCTTCACTATGGAGGACCACGATGAAGGAATATGTCGAGCCAACCGAAGAAGATTTCGAGAAATGGACTCCCGCGGAGGTTGCCGCGGAGGTAAGCAATGCCAAGGCAATGAACGCCTTGCAATGTGCTTTGGAGCCCGAGAATTTCAACAAGATATGCACATGTAAGAGTGCATATCAAATATGGAACTCCCTCCTCATATTACATGAAGGGATGAGTAGGGTAAGAGACTCTAAACTCGTTGTAGTTAATAAAGATTACGAGATGTTTCATATGCTACAGGGTGAGAAGATGAAGGAGTATTATGCTCGCTTCGTCGACATCATAAACGAGTTAGAGGCTCTCGGTAAATCCTACACCCAAAAGGAGAAATGTTCGAAGCTTATAGAAGGACTTCCTTCTAGTTGGGAAAAGCGCACCTTCGCCATCGAGGAAGGTAACGATATGAACAAATATACCGTTGTTCAACTAATGGGTACCTTGATGTCTTATGAGGTACGCAAGGATAGCAAGTTGAAGTTGCAGGAAAAGATGAAGTCTTACCTACAACAAGAAGAGCCAAAGAAGAAAGCTATTGCTTTCAAGGCCGCTCCATCTACTTCCACATCAACCGATGATGAGAACTCGGAAAACAAGTTGGACTTGGAGTCCATGGCACTCATGGCCAAGAAGTTCAACCGGTTCTTCCGGAAAGGTAACTTCAAAAACAAATCGAAGTTCAATTCATCTAACTCCTCTTCTTCTTTGTGCTTTAAATGCAACAAGCCAGGACACATGAAAGCGGAGTGTCCTCTAAACAAGCAAAAGGAGAAGTGGAAGGCGCCAAAGTACGACAAGTCCAAGAAGTACAAGAAAGGGAACAAAAAGGGGTTTGTCGGGGCAATATTCACCGACTCTGAGGATTCCTCAAGCGAAGAGTCGGACGATGAGCAAGTGGAGCAAGCACACATGTGCTTCATGGCAATAGAGGGGCATGATCAAGGATCTTCCTCTTCCGATGATAGCGACAACGAAGGCGATGAGGTAACTATGGATGACCTTAGGAATGCTAATTCTAAATTGTGGTCTAAGTATACTAAATTAGTAAATAGGTATACTAAAGTAAAAGATGACTTAGCTAGCATTCAAACCTCGCCTAAAACTATCATCACCAACAACGACACCGTTGTTGAAGGGTTGAAGAATGAGATTGTTAATCTCAAGACTCAACTTGAACATGTTAGCATTGAAGATCCGAAGGAACACAAGATAGCGGATTTGACTTCTCAAAACTCGACTTTGAGTATTGAGAATGAGAATCTTAAATCTCGTGTTTATGTGCTCACATCGCAAGTATCCACTTTGGATGCTTCTATGCGTTCTCTCACCGAGAAATATGAGAACACATTAGGCCGGATTAATAAATTCAATAAGGGTAAGGACCATTTGGATAAAATCCTAAGTGACTTACTTCCGGCCAATCACCACATTGGCTTGGGGTATACGATGGAAAGTTCATCCAAATCGGCCACTACTTTTGTTAGGCCTACTTCCGGTGACTCAACGAGTGGTAGCAAACACTCTATTGGTAGTTCATCTA
Organism: Scilla litardierei; assembly: GCA_030789695.1. Taxonomy (NCBI): domain Eukaryota; kingdom Viridiplantae; phylum Streptophyta; class Magnoliopsida; order Asparagales; family Asparagaceae; genus Scilla; species Scilla litardierei. The sequence goes on from CM061132.1 coordinate 66,997,464, forward strand.
CCAATGGTGCTTCCACCTCGTCCACACCCTCTTTCGGAAAGAAACCCACTTTAGGTGGACCTCCAAAGAAGGGGCATGCTTATATGTACACCAATACTATGCCACGTAGGAACACACGTCCTACTCCACCGGCTCACACATATGATGATTTCTATGCTACACGTTCACGGGCACGTGCACACCATGTGAGACACCCTCACGCACGTGTTCCTCCACATGCATATGTTCACCCACATCATCGTATGAATAACTATCCACATGCACCATTCCATCATGTTCCTTATGCATATCCACGACATGCATCACGTAGAAACCAACAACGCATGCATGCACCCAATAGGATGAGGGCTCCCAAAATATTCATAATTTGAATCCCAAAGGACACAAGCATGGATGAAAAACAAGTTTACATGAATGCTTATTTTTTGGATGTTGTGCATAGTAGAAATTATGTGGGGAAGTCTAAGTCCAATTGGACTTGGCTTCCAAAGGTCTAATCTTTTGGACCCAATGACCTTGGGTACCATGATATGAAATTTTCTATCTTTAGGTACTCAAGGAAAAGAAAAAGAAAAGGAGCAACAAATTTAAATTTAGCTCCAAGTGGAATTGGATACTCGATAGAGGGTGTTCAAAACACATGACGGGTGACGCTCAATTGCTCTCCGGAGTGGTTCCCATTGCAAATGGAAACCGCGTCGTATTTGGAGGCAACGAGAGCGGAACCATCATAGGTGTTGGTAAAGTGGGTAATTCTTCTAAACCCATTATATGTGATGTTTACCTTGTTAAAGGATTAAACCACAATCTCATTCCAATAAGTCAACTTTGTGACAAAGGTTACAAAGTTAACTTTGCGAAAAGAATGTGCCATATTTTAAGAAAAGATAATAATGAATTATTGTTTTCCGGCACACGCCATAAGGATATATACATCCTAGATCTTCCAAGATCACATGAACAATGTCTTATTGCCAACACAAGTGAACAACACTTATGGCATCGACGTTTTGGTCGTGTGAACTTTGGAACACTATTTAAGCTTTCCAAGTTAAATTCTATTAGAGGCTTCCCTAAGCTTGTCTTTCAAAAGAAAATCTTTTGTGACTCGTGTCAACGAGGCAAGCTTCCAAAATCTTCATTTAAACCTAAGAAAAGCATTTCTTCTAAGCGGCCTCTAGAGCTATTACATCTAGATTTATTTGGGCCAACTAGAGTTGCTTCATTAGGTAATGCTAGATATGGACTTTTCATCGTTGATGACTTTTCTAGGTTTACTTGGGTATTTTCATTTTGTAATAAAAATGAAGCTTTTGAAAACTTCACAATTTTTGTTAAGAAAGTACAAAATCTCTTAGGAACCACCATTGTCACTATTCGTAGTGATCATGGAGGTGAATTTGAGAATGAGTCTTTTGAGACATTTTGTGATGAAGTTGGTATTACACACACCTTTTCATTCCCTCGCGCACCTCCTCAAAATGGTGTTGTTGAGAGAAAGAATAGGACGCTAGTGGAGTGTGCTCGCACTATGCTTGATGATAGCCAACTTGGCCATCAATTTTGGGCGGAAGCGGTACATACCGCTTGCTATGTGTTTAATAGAATACTTTTGAGGCCCGGCACTAAACAAACTTGTTATGAATTGTTGTTTGGTAGGTTGCCTCAAGTTAAACATTTTCGTGTTTTTGGTTCGAAATGTTTTATTAAGAACACGTATGGTAGTTTGGACAAATTCGATCCAAGATCCGATGAGGAGATTTTTGTTGGATATTCTTCGCGTAGCAAAGCCTACCGGATATACAACAAACGAACCTCAACGATCGAGGAATCACTTCATGTTTCATTTAATGAAGGATTTGTTCCAACGAGAATTACTAATGATGATGACTCTATGGATGTCTTATGTGATTCAATTGGTAATTCTAACTCTATTAATTCTATTGATTCTATTGATACTAACCCGACTAATGAAGTTGTTGAGAATTTTCCTAGTGATCAAGATATTCCCAAACGGCTTCATACTGTTCGTGACCATCCTCATGAGCAAGTCATTGGCAATATTCATGATAGTGTCAAGACGAGATCGCAAGTGAACTACTTCGCTCATTGTGCCTTTTCCTCCTCGATAGAGCCAAAGAATGTTAATGAAACGTGCGAAGATAGTGCTTGGATCTTAGCCATGGAGGAGGAACTCATTCAATTCGAGAGGAATGAGGTTTGGGAGCTTGTTCCATTGCCATCGAAGAACCACACCGTCATAGGGACAAAGTGGATCTTCAAGAACAAAACCGACGAAAACCAAGTCGTCGTCCGGAACAAAGCTCGGTTAGTTGCTCAAGGCTACCTTCAAGAGGAAGGTATTGATTTCGAAGAATCCTTCGCTCCGGTAGCTAGATTAGAATCAATTAGATTACTATTATCTTTTGCATGCCATAAGGATTTTAAATTATTTCAAATGGATGTAAAAAGTGCATTTTAAACGGAGATGTTGTTGAGGAAGTTTATGTTTCTCAACCTCCGGGTTTTATAAATGAAAAATTTCCAAATCATGTTTTTAAACTTAAGAAAGCTCTTTACGGTTTGAGACAAGCTCCTCGAGCTTGGTATGACCGTCTAAAGAATTTTCTTTTGGATTTAGGATTTAAAATGGGAGAAGTTGATTCCACATTATTTGTTAAGTATTCGAATAATGATATAATTTTAGTTCAAATATATGTTGATGATATCATTTTCGGTGCTACTAACTTTGCACTTTGCGAAGAGTTTTCTAATGTGATGAAGGATCAATTTGAGATGAGCCACATGGGTGAGCTCAAATATTTCTTAGGTCTCCAAATTCGCCAAATGGACGATGCAATCTTCATCCACCAAACGAAGTATACGGTGGAGTTGCTTAAGCGATTTGGAATGGAGAATGCCTCCGGAAAGAAGACTCCAATGAGCACGACTACGCATCTTGATAAGGATACGGGCGGTAAGGATGTAGACATTCGTCTATATCGAGGTATGATAGGTAGTTTACTTTATCTTACCGCAAGTAGGCCCGATATTATGTTTGTCGTATGCGTATGTGCTCGTTATCAGTCTCAACCTAAGGAGTCTCACTTAGTAGCGGTAAAACGTATTTTCCGTTATCTAAGTTATACACTTGATTTTGGATTACTTTATCCAAAATCTAGCACGTATGAGTTAATCTCATATAGTGATGCCGATTATGCGGGATGCAAATCCGACAGGAAAAGTACTAGTGGCACTTGCCATTTTATAGGAAATTCCCTTGTCTCTTGGTTTTCCAAGAAGCAAAATTCCGTATCACTTTCGACCACCGAGGCGGAATATATTGTCGCCGGTGCCGCGTGTGCTCAAGTTCTTTGGATGAGACACACACTTAAAGACTTTGGTATAAACTATGATACTTGCCCTATCATGGTGGACAACCAAAGTGCAATATGTCTTTCCAAGAACCCGGTACACCATTCCCGTTCGAAACACATAGATGTCCGACACCATTTCTTAGATGATCATGTTGCTAAAAAGGACATCATATTAGTGTACGTTGAAACCCAGAAGCAAATCGCCGATATTTTCATGAAACCCCTAAAGGAAGACTCCTTTGTGTGGTTGCGTCGAGAATTGGGGATTATGGGTGAATCCGAGATTTAGGATTCATATGTTTTCAATATTCATGCATGCTTTTTTTATTCGTTAATATTTGTTCATGCTTGAAGTATTGAAATTTTCTGGATTTTTGTTGAATTTTCAGAATTTTCGCTCGATTTGTGCGTAATCGTCAAATTTCAGATTTTCGATGTTTAATGGGGTAGTATAATGATTAATGAGAGTATTTTGATGTTTTGTCGAAATGTGATTAGGAGAGAAATCAAATTTCATAGTTTTTCAATTTTTGAACTCTCTTAGTCGGTCCAAGTTCATTGGCCGACCGACTAGATTCAGTTCTAGTCGGTCAACAAATGAGCTTAGACCGACTAAATCTTGTCAGGAAATTTGCCTTCAGTTACTGTTTACAACTAGTTGGTTCAAGCTCATTGACCGACCGACTAGATCGTGATCTAGTCGGTCAGTGCTTGAACTGTGACCGACTAGTTGTGCCAGGGACTGATTTGTCTTTTGAGATTCTGATCGTTTAAAACTCCTCCCGACCGACTCTTTTCCTTTTTAGTCGGTTTCTATTTTCTCCTCCAGCTCGAAAACCCCCGACCCTTCGACTTCCCTCCTCCCTCTCCGTCGTGTCCGGCTTGTTTCCGGCCATCCCCGCCGTCGCTGACCGTCGCCCTCTCCTCCTAGGTGATCTCTCCTCCCTCTCCTAGCTCTAGGGTTCAGTTTCTAGGTCGATTTCACTTCCTAGGGTTTTCTAGGGTTTCGATTTCTAGGGTTTGATTTAGGGTTTCTTCGTTTCGCTCTCTTGCATCGTGTCATGCCACGCTTACGGCTCGTACACGTATCCCGATCACTCCCTCTGGTCCTTCACCCATAATCGTCGATTCGACACCCTCGGACCCCCCTCCTCCGAAACACCGTTCGAAGCCTACCGAACCCTCTTCGTCTTCGCCTCCTCTTAAGCGTAAGAGGACGACAAAAGCAAAGCCCCGTGCTCAACCCAAGCCCAAGCCTAAGCCCATGCCCAAGGAACTTGCATCTCGCTCTTCTTTCCATACTCCTACCAATTCCGATACCGAGTTCATACCCGAGCCTGAGACTCATAGGGAACCCACTCCTCCTAGCCATCCTGAGTCTAGCTCCCAACCACGTACATCTACCCGTAAGCCTAAGGGAAAGGCTCCGATGCCGGTTGAAGGTGTCGATATCTCGTTGTGTCGCGACGACCCTATGTGTCTCGCGGCTTATAATCGTATCGAACACTGCCCACTGCTTTTGGAGCATTTCGTCCAGTTTAGTGACTTCCTAGGCCTCGTCGATCTTCTTTCGTCCTCCGGTCTACTCGATTACCTTCGATATGACCCAAAGGCGAACCCTCACCCCTACCCTCGCCTAGTAAAACTTTTCTATGCCAATAGGATCCGGGGTCAGTACGATGGGACCCACTCTGTTGAGACGACTGTTTTAGGGACTCCTATAGTCCTCACAGCAGAAATCTTAGGAGAGATTTTGGGTATCTCCTCGTCTGGCCTCCTCCCCTCTGACATTTCTATTGATGATATCACCTCCCTTGATCAGGTCGTCCTCTCTCAGATCTTCCATGAGATTCCCCCCGCCATGATTGGCGTGCCCTCCAAATCCTTCAAGCCTATCGCCTGGGTCCTAAATTTGATTCTGAAGTCGTGCTTGCTTCCCAAGTACGGCTCCTCATCTCTACCGTCCCAGCCTTTCTTGAAGTTGATCTATGCTATTTTCATGGGGATCTCGATTAACTGGGCTCGCATTATACTCGATAAGATGGACTCTTTCGAGTGTATTCGTAAGTCTATGAAGTCGGCTCATATCCCCTTCCCGTGCTTGTTGACTCTGGTATTCCGTCACTTCCGTGTCACATTGCCTCCTGACGATGAGCGTCCACTTGGTCCTCCCCTGAACGCGACGGCCGTCAAGAAGTCTATTGCTGTGCTCCGTCACGTTCAGCGGATGACACCTTCAGCGTCAGCCTCTACCTCTGCCTCTGCCTCTGCTGCTCCCCCTTCCACTCTAACTGAGCTCGTTCGTTCTCTACGTCGTTTGGAGTCTCGTCAGGCTCGTTCTGAGGAGATTCTATGCCGTATAGCTCGTCACCTTGATATTGAGGTCCCTCCGTCTTTTTCTGACGAGGATGAGTTGGATGAGGAGGACATTGAGGAGCTACTCGTGCTTCTACTCGTGCCCCCGAGGGCACTTCTGGTGATGCTGCTGCTGCTTCGTCTGCTGGTGCCCCCGAGAGCACACCTGTTGCCACCGCTCCTACGGTGGATACTCCGACTGGTGCTCCCGAGGCCACTACTGTTGCTGCTCTAGAGATTGCCACTTCTGCCATCGCTCCCGTTGACATTCCAGATGTTCCTGTGACCACCACTTCTCCTGCAGAGCCTGCTGCTGCTGCAGATCCTGCCGCTTCCTCTTGAGCTTCTTTGAGAACTCTCCGATGCTCCTTGGATGATACATCTAGTGTGAGAGAGTTTGGGTAGGATAGAGTGGGGTTCTGGATCATTTTGATGTATTTTGATACTTTTGGATGTCTGATGATTTTGTATGTTTTGTGACATTCTGATGTCGTGTGTGCTATTTTGATGTAGTTTTGTGTGCCCCGATCGTTGGATCGATGTTTTGTATGTCAGTGATGTATACTTTTGATGTACTCTGGTTCATATTTTATATATATATACATCGCAGTTGACATTTCATTCTATTGTGCACAATTTATAATTTCTTTTATGTCTCTGATGTTTGATTTCGTCGCTCGACGATATTAACTTAGTTTAATAGAAATTTCTTCTATGGAAACATAGAATTGTTTTCCATGCACTAAATTAACCAAGAATATTGATATTGGAGAGTATATTCCATAACTCAATCCGTAAAATTGATTTGAGTTTTGATGATTTTATTTACCGATTTTCGACTTTGGTCTCATTGACACGCCTTGATTTCTTTCGTATTTTTCTTTGGTGTCACTTGAGCCATGGTCGTATTCTACGACTCCCGTGCTTTTTATTTGAAGCCATTGTTGTTGTCATTGTTCTCCTCCCGCTCTTTTTGCTTATACCAAAGGGGGAGAGATATAATAATAACGATGTGCTAAATAAAAATTTAGAGCATTTTTCCAAGAATCTAATTTGATATGTTAGATTCAGGGGGAGTTAAGATATATAAATGGATTTTCAAATCCGATATTTCAATAACCAACTTTTGGTATTCGATATTTCAATAATCGATTCTCATTGATATACTTTACTCGTCTGCTTGATGCGTATTATTATTGTTTAAATTGGAATTAACGTGTCATCAATGCAGGGGGAGTAAGTAAATTTCATTTGAATTATTATTGTTGATTATTATTTATGTTAGTTTGTCATCACCAAAAAGGTGGAGAATGTTGGATATTGGACTCCCCGGATTTGGTTTTGGATGATGAACAAACATAAATATATCGTGAACTAACAATTTGTGAGCGCAGTTATGGAGATCGTCGCCAAATTCATATGAACATCCAAAGCGACATCTCGAGACTTCTCAAAGCACGTGATCGTATGCCTAAAGCTTCGTTGAAGCTTATGGACCATTTTAGAAGTCATGAAGATTCGATTGAAGCTATTGAAGACGGTATCGTCTAGTTTTATTTATAGTCTTTAAGCTTCTTTCGTAGAATGTTAAGCCTTGAGTAGGTCTTACGCTTTAAATCTTCATAACGCTCATATCTTAGCTCTAGGATCTTAGTAGAAGTCCATACAAACTTTCCCGAAGCTTCGCGCTTCGATTCGCGACTTCTTGTGCATGTTAGTTGGTTCAAGAAGAAGAAGTGACCGACTAGATGGTGATCTAGTCGGTCGGCAAAGCTTCTTGGACCGACTAGTTTTTGTCAGTCAATTCTAAGCTCTTAACTGTTTACAGTTAGTCGGTCTAAGTTGACTCACCGACCGACTAGTTTGTGAACTAGTCGGTCAGTGATGCTTTTGTGACCGACTAGTTGAGCTTTCCCTGTTCATGCACATTTGAGCCTGAGCTATTGTTTATCATTAGTCGGTCTGTGTTCATTGATCGACCGACTAGTTGATGAACTAGTCGGTCAACTTTCCTTCTTAGGCCGACTAGTTTAGCTTTACTGTACATGCCAATTTTCACCTAACTTACTGTTTATCGTTAGTCGGTCTATGCTCATTTGGCGACCGACTAGTTGGTGAATTAGTCGGTCAACATTTGTTCTTGGACCGACTAAATCAATTTGTGCTCAGACTTCAGTTTTATCTCTTAGTCGGTCTCAGTTAAGTAACCGACCGACTAGTTGTGAAACTAGTCGGTCAGCTACTCTTCTTGGACCGACTAGTTCCTTTTGTCTGTGCTTCGACCTTTTGGCTGTTCTTCCATTAGTCGGTCTACGTTAAATGACCGACCGACTAGTTGATGAACTAGTTGGTCGGTGGTTGTTCTTTGACCGACTAGTTGAGTTCAGAAAAGAGCCGTTGGAGCATTTAATGACTCGAATTTCTTTCTCTCTCTCCTCTATCCTATAAATACTTGATGGGATGCATTCATTGCAGTCAAGGCTGATATTATTGCAAGTTTAGAGATCAAGAGAAATCATTCCAAGCTCATTCAAAGCTCTTTCATTCCATTCAATAATCTCTCCTCACTCTTACTTCCAAAGAGAGATTCATTGAGTGTGAAGCCTTCCAAGCCAAGTGCTTGATTCTAGATCACCAACATCCCCATAGCTCTCCATCGCTGATCTACATCTTGGAGCTAGGGTTTGGTGCCACTTCTTCTTCCTCAAAATCATCCTTGCCCTAATTCGTAAGCATTACTCAAGGCATAGGTATTTTGTCGGTAAGAAGTTTCTATTTCATTTACTTTCATATTGTAAGTTTCACTCTCGGTTGTGAGAGTGTGGTTGTGATCCTGGGTTGTGGGAGTCACAAATTACTTTGTGTATGATTTGACTTGTGAAGGTTTTTCACAAGTATTTCATAGTGGAAATCTTGAGTTAGGGTTTCTAACTCAAGTATTCGGAGGGGATCCGGGTGGTTGGGACGTAGGATCACCGGGAACAAGTCGGGGAGACTTGGGTGGATCCGAACCCAGTAATATCGTTGTTTGCGATTGTTTCTTTGTTGTCTAACGTTTACTTTTCTGCATTGTTTGGTAGAGTTTGCAAGTAATTAGGAATTAGCCTCTTAATTATTTTAAAGTACTATTCACCCCCCCTCTAGTACTTGTGCAGTAGCTTAGCAGGGCATTACAGGAGTTACCTCCGGGATTGAAGTAAGAATATTTGGGAGAGAATTCGACGCTGCCAGTCATAGTGAACTCCTCGCTGACCGAAGAACAAATGACCAAACTACTTGGTGTTTTAAGAAGATTTAAGAATGTTTTCAGGTACGCAATCAAAGATTTGAAAGGAGTGAGCTTGGGGCTTTGCTCACATAGGATACTGCTTAAAGATGAGCAAGCCTCTTCTATTGAGCCACAACGAAGATTAAATCCCATTATGATGGAAGTGGTTAAGAAGGATATTGTTAGACTTCTCCATGCCGGGATCATAAACCCTATCTCCGACAGTCGTTGGGTTAGCCCGGTGCACGTCGTACCCAAGAATGGAGGAATGACGGTCATTCGTAACGAGAAAAACGAGCTCATACCCATGTGGACCGTCACCGGGTATCGGATGTGTATAGACTACCGGAAGTTGAACAAGGCCACAAGGAAAGATCACTATACTCTCCCTTTTATTGATCAGATGCTCGAAAGACTGGCCAAGCACAACTACTTCTGCTTCATGGATGTATATTCTGGCTTTCTACAAATTCCCATCCATAATGATGACCAGGAGAAGACAACTTTTACTTGTCCATTTGGGACGTATGCTTACAGGAGAATGACGTTTGGGCTTTGCAACGCCCCGACTACATTTCAGCGGTTGATGTCCGCAATCTTCTCCGATTACACCCAGGATATAATGGAGGTTTTCATGGATGATTTTTCCGTCTATGGAACGGAGTTCGACTCATGTCTCTGCAACCTGACTAAAGTCCTGGAAAGGTGTTAAGACAAAGGACTAGTTCTGAACTGGAAAAAATGCCATTTTATGGTCCAAGAAGGAGTCGTATTGGGGCACGTTATTTCTTCAAGAGGATCGAGGTAGACAAGGCAAAGGTAGATGTGATCGAAAAAATTCCGCCTCCACTTAACCTTCGGGGAGTCCGTGGTTTCTTAGGGCATGCTGGATTCTACCGCCTGTTCATAAAGGACTTCTCTAAGATTTCTAGGCCCTTGACTCAACTCCTCGTGAAGGATACGCCTTTCATCTTCGACGACGAGTGTATGGAAGCTTTCCGCCTTTTGAAGCAAGCGCTCATTTCCGCACCCGTGATTCAGCCGCCGGACTGGAATCTACCTTTTGAGTTAATGTGCGATGCTAGCGACTATGCAGTTGTGGCCATTTTGGGGCAGAGGAAGGATAAAAATCTACACGTTATATACTATACGAGCAAGACCCTCGATTTAGCCCAAAGGAACTATACGACCATGAAGAAGGAGTTGCTAGCTGTCATCTATGTCATGGAAAAGTTTCGACAGTATCTTATTGGTGCCAAGGTAATCATGCATACGGATCACGTAGCCCTCAAATACCTTTTGAGCAAGAAGGAGGCTAAACCGCGCCTCATAAGGTGGATTCTCCTCCTCCAGGAATTTGACTTGGAGATCAAAGACAAGAAATGGACGGAGAATGTCGTTGCCGATCACTTGTCTAGATTGCCTACTCTCGATCCAGATGCTACTCCTATTGACGACTCGCTTCCTGACGATCATCTTTTCTCCATCTCTTCTATTTGGATTCCATGGTACGTCGACATCACAAATTATCTGACATGCGCCATTGTCCCCCACAATGTGAGCTATCAGCAGAAGAAGAAATTCTTTCACGAGGTTCGAAAATTTTATTGGGACGACCCCTATTTGTACAAGACCTGCAATGATGGGGTGATACGAAGGTGCATTCCCGAAACAGAAGCAACCTCCATAATTTCCCACTGCCATGATCAACAGTGTGGGGGCCATGCGAGTGCTTATAAGACAACGGCGAAGATCCTATAGAGTGGATTTTATTGGCCGACTCTCTTCAAGGACACATACGCTTATGTCCAGGCTTGCGACAAGTGCCAGAGGACGGGAAACATCTCCAAGATGAACGAAATGCCTCAGCACTACATTTTAGAAGTTGAGATCTTCGATGTTTGGGGAGTTGACTTCATGGGGCCGTTTCCTTCGTCCTCAGGAAATCAGTACATCTTGGTGGCCGTTGATTATATGTCCAAGTGGGTAGAAGCGATAGCTAGCCCTACTAATGATTCCCGAGTGGTGACCAAATTCTTTAAAAACAATATTTTCCCGAGATTCGGTGTGTCTCGAGTCTTGATCAGCGACGGAGGAAGCCACTTCATAGAGAAGAAATTCGAAGCTCTCTTGAAGAAATACGGGGTGCAGCACCGAATCGGGCGTGCCTATCACCCGTATACAAGCGGCCAGTTGGAAGTTTCAAACAGAGAAATAAAGAGCATATTGGAGAAGACCGTGGCTAACTCTAAGAAGGACTGGTCATCGAAACTTTCAGACGCGCTTTGGGCCTACAGGATTGCATTCAAGACTCCGATTGGAACAACCCCTTACCGGCTTGTTTACGGGAAGGCATGTCATCTACCTGTGGAATTGGCGAACAAGGTGTTTTGGGCCGTCAAAAATCTGAATTTCAACGCCAAGGAGGCAGGAAACCACCGACATCTACAACTGAGTGAGCTTGATAAGATCCGGCTCAACGCTTACGAAAATGCCAGAATCTACAAAGAGAAGCTGAAGCGGTGGCACGATAAGTGCATTCTAAAGAAAGAAATCAAGGAAGGAGACTTGGTTCTCCTATTCAATTCGAGACTGAAGCTTTTTCCCAGAAAGCTCAAGTCTAGGTGGTCGGGACCATACCGAGTCACCAAGGTCTTCCTGCACGGAGCAATTGAGATTATGGGAAGAGATGAACCGTTCAAGGTCAATGGGCAGCGTTTAAAACATTATGCGATCAGTGAACCCACAATCTCTCCGGTCGGAATCTCAACGGCCGATGGCTCATCTACAAATCCTCTGGATCCGAATTGATCACAAAATGAGGAGTCGAGCTACCGACTATAACCATGCGCTTCATGGGAGGCAACCCATGCTCTAAACTTATATCTTTTCTCTATTAGGATTAGTCTACAAATTTTTAGTAAATAAATACTGCTATGGGAACTTTCGTTGGGGAACTTAGACAATTTTTGTATTCGTGTAGGAAATTGCCCCCACCCAATCGGCTCGTGTATCAACCGATCAGGTGAGCCGTATCTAAAGATGGCCATGTATCAGTGCATCAGCGAATCGATCGGGTGGCATATGAGGCTGATCGGATGGAAGATCGGGTGACACGACAGAGCTCTCGGGAAATTTTGGTGAAATACCAACCGATCGGTTGAGCTGAAGCCATGATCGGGTGGAAGACCGGGTGAAAATTACAGTGCTCTCGGGAAAATTTTGGAAGTGGTCAACCGATGGGGTGAAATCTCACCCGATCGGTTCACCTGTAGCTGTTGACCAACAAGGAATTTTCGAAATTTAGCCATCCGATCGGGTGAACCCTCACCCGATCGGTTCGCCTACCCCTTTATACATACTCCCCCTCACCCGACCTCATTCACCCGACTCCCAAATTTCTGTTTGCACGTCCCCTCTCTCCATCTTCCAAATTGATCTCCTCCATCAATCCCTCCACCCCTAAGATCATACCCCCACCTTTTCCCATACTCCCCCACCATCAATACCCCTCACATCTACCACATTCACCCGCAAATCATCCAAACCCTAACCCTAACCCCAATTTTTGAAATTTCATTTCTTGACGGATCAGCGAGCGGCGGCTCCCCAAATCGCTCCCTCATACAGCGTGGGATCTTTCAGGAGCTTGGACTTGCATCATTGTTGGGTAACGTCTTTCCAATCTTCATATTTCTTTCCTTATATGCAATGTCTTGAATTTGTGTCTACCCGCTTCATCTGCTTTATCATCATCATGGGCACCTTTCCCCACTTTATCATTTTTCCTCCACGTCATTACCATGTCAGGAAGGGGAAAGAGAATGCTTCATCATCATGCAGACATCCCATACACGGCCATTTTCCCCCATCATTCCTGGGCATTAACCCAACTTCTGAAGAGCAATCTGCACGTCTACACGCCCTACTTCATTGCCCCATGCGATCTACCCTTTTCGTTGACTCCCCCACGCTCGAATCTCTCGGACTCTTTAGGGACGTCAGCAAACTTTTTAACTGCATTGGTTGCAATTTCCTTCTGCGTGCTCATGCTCACACACACCGGAATCTCACACTCGAATTCCTTAATTCTCTCGAAGTGTTCGATTGGGGCTTCAATTTCCGCGCTTTCAATTACGCTTTTTCGCTAAATTCTGCTGAGCTTAACAATATGCTGAATTTACCTCACCCCGATCGTCATGTTGAATGTTCAACTCACGATCGGTCTGATATCATTTCTTACTTTCGGAACGATGATGTTTGGCAACGGTTCACCCGGTATACCATCTTTCCATCGGGGCACTTGCCTCCTACATCATACATCCATATTACTGCTTCACCCATTGCCTCCTTGCCAACACCATCTTTTCCCGTGTAGATGTTTCCACGATGTCGAGGGATGAGCTTTTCTTTCTTTACGCCATGTCCCACGACAGGATCTACGGACATATTGCCCATAAACACCGCCCATTGGATCATCCACGAGATTTTATCTGTTAGCCGTGCAACTTCTGGATTTATATGCTGTGGTGGGATGATCACTCTTATTGTCAGTTGTGTTTTGAGGCTGCCGCCCGACCTCCCAATTTTACCAGGATGTAGCCGTATCGATCGCGCCTACTTGATCGATATCGGTATGATCACTCCTTTCGGTGAGGAACATGCAGTCTACCTCTATAGTCCTGACAATGCTCCATTTGCCATCCTCCCACCATCATCTTCTGAGCGACTCCCCATTCGAATTTCTCATTTACCGTGGGAGTTCTACCTGGATCCTTGGTATGCCCCACTCGTACATTTTCCACCCTTGGAACCTCCCGATTGGCACTCGTGTGTCGGTTCGCCCGGTGCCATCATTATCCACCACGATCTACCAATAAATTTCAACCCACCAGTGATCCAGCCGGTTGCCCCTCCTTCTCTTGTCGGCACACCCTCTCCTTCGTCTTCAGAGGATTCTTTCGTCCGCTATTCCCCACCTTCCTCACCATCTCCCTACTATTCTACTGACAGCAACTCAGATTGACTTCCCTCTAGCATATTTCTGCATCACCATGATCATATCATATTGCTAGCATTGCCATGTCCAGCTTGGGGGAAATCGATTTTTATGTGTATTGTCGTGTGATTTCGTTGTTGTGTGCCTGTTTATATGTGTTATGCAGATGTACTTTTCTATCTTTTATTTTCTGTGTTTCTTTTTCCTTCCTTTTTATTTTTCTATTTCGTTTGTGTGTTTTTCTTGTTTTCCATTATTTTTGTGTCGGTGCGTACCCCCCATTTTCTTTGCCCTCCCGTATTTACTACTATTGCATTGAGGGCAATGCAAGTTTCATCTTGGGAGAGTCGCATTTTGTGCGTCAGTTGTATCTTTTTCTTCGTTTTTGAGTCATTTTTCATCGTGTTTCTCTTTTTCTTCTCCTCTTTTTATCTCCCTCTCCTAAGATGACCCCACATGATGAATTGCCATAAAACTACACACACACACCTAGCATGGCTACAATTATCACTTTCACTAACCCTAGAAAGCCGAGTCCTATTGCATTTTATGCTTCGTGGGTTTACTTTGCTTTTATATGAGTTGTGTGTCGTGACTAGCTAGTCGGTGTGCTTCTACTTTGCTTTTATATAGTACGCTTCAATTCTCATGTGTCGGGACTCTACCAATAGGACTAGGATAACCTATTTAGCTTACGCTCTGATTTGCAAGAAAAATTTTCTTTTGTCCAAGTGTTCAGATTTCGATTTCTTTTTTTTTACTTGGTGCAAATCCCCTCGTCGTGTACCGTTCTCCCACTTGGGAGAGTACACAAATATATAGCCCAAAAATCCAAAAATCCAAAAGAAAAAGAGAGAGAAAAGAAAAGAGAAAAAAATAAAAAATATGTATAGCCAAAAGCCCAAAAAAATACAAATACCCAAAACCCAAAAAAATTTCCGTGTGAATATTATTCCTCCACCGTGAATAAAGGGAAGGCGAGAATTTGCACTGAGTGTTCTACTCCACACCTTCTCAACCTCCTTCGTTTTCGAACACACTTGACATAGAAACTTTCTAGCGATTATCTAGGCTATAGTGTGGTGATTTCTAGTTCCTAGCGGTCGAGTCTCCGACGCATGATACGTTTCTATTCTTATACTGTTCTCATGCATGCTTGAGCTACTATTCGTCGCTATATTCGAATTGGATCGATATTTGGGTCATTCCATGGGTATATATATATGGAGCTTTATTGCACAATTTAGATAGTAACACAGTCTACTAGCTCACGACCACACTCACTCGTGCTTCACCGCGTGGGCCCATGATACTTGTATGGACTCATATTCCTTGGTTTAGTGATGTGTTTTATTGCAAACTCGCTTAGTGTGGCATGTTTGATTTTGTGGCTCTAACGGGCGATCCAGGATTTTGTTTTCTCTTTCTGTTTCTCTCTCTATTTTTCCCTCCGAGCTCCTACTCTCACTCGTCTTCCTCGAGGACGAGGAAGGATTCATCTTGGGGGATTTTGACATGCGTTTATATTTTATATATCCACGCACGTCTTCTTAGTGATTTTCCGTTGTTTTCCGTCGTTCTGTATCCTTTCTTCTGTGTTTTTTGTATCTTTTCACTTTCTCTGTGTTTTTGTGTAAATGCAGGAGATTACCAGCGGTGGGGATGTATAATAAAGATATCATGAGTACCCAGAGCAACGGGAGGAGTCACGTGTGATCGAGAGGGCCAAACGTCGAAGAATACCAAGTTTCAGCCTTCAACCGATCGGGTGGACAGAGCCACCCGATCGGTTGATGCACGCGTATCCGACCTGGACAGGAGCTGAAGTGAAGAGCAGCTCACCCGATCGGTTCAGTGATCCGGTGAGATCGACAGAGCTCTCTGTCTTTTTGGGCTTAATTCCAACCGATCGGGTGACATCTCACCCGATCGGTTCATCTGCAGCCGCATTTCCCCAATTCACGAACTGATGGTGCTAACCGCTCAGCCCAGCGACCGGTTGATGCTTCTGAAGCCCGATGGCCAAAGCAACTAGCAGCTCACCCGATCGATTGATGCTTCAACCGATCGGGTGGCCTCGTTTTCTATATATAGATCTAGATTTTTCCCCCAAACGAACCCAAACTGTTTTTCTGTCTTTTTGGGATTTGTGACGGCTGGAATTTTCTTTTATCTTGTAAGTGTTCTGATTGCCTTGTAACTTTGATATTGTGTCAATACTATTGCTAGCTTCTCTTTTCTATTGCCTGATTATGATTTCAATGGTTGAATTTTGTTGTGATGATATTTTCACCATGATTTGTGAGTAGTTCCCCAATCTAGGGCATTGGTGAAAACCACTTCGTGGGTTCTCCCTAGAACGACCATAAGAATAAGATTTCGATAGGGGTTAGGAATTTAGATGGTTACACGGGGCGTTTTATTGTCATTGACGGGAGAAAGACCGCTTCTGACCGTCGAGCCAAGGGGAAATAAAACTGGCATTTGATCCCCTAACCACAGCTCACGCCCCTAGCGTAGATATTGAATCCTAGCGCATGGGAACGACAGGATGAAATGTTGGGAGTAATCTTTGCGAGCTTAGTGCTCTCAGAGTCGGTCGGTGTTAATAGACATGAAAATGCCCACCGTCCGAACCCGGGTAGTCTTATCGTATCATCCTGGGCATCGACCGGAATATCGGGCCCATGGTACGCTAGGTATCACTCTTAGAGACAACGTCTTACCACTAAACCCTAAAATCCAATCATAACCCTAACAGTCGGTCGTAATAGAGAGGGCACATGATAGGGTGGAAACCAAGGTCATAGGTTCCCTTTCGTATATTCATCCTTCGTATTTCCATTCTGTGACAACCTATCGATCGTTTGGGTTAGCTCACCCATCGGGTGAACCGGTTCCTTCCTGACAGCAAGCACAACACACTCCTCCCTGAGTTCGACCCCCAAGCCACACTACAACACCATGCGCTTGCGGTTATAAATATTTAAATCTGGTATCCCCTATCTCTATTGCACGCATTGCTAAATCTAGGGGACGTCAACTACATATTCTCGATGATGATGTTTGTACAGAGCAACCACATAACTTATTACTTCAGGGTAGTCTGGAAAGGATTGCAAATTAAAAATATCATTCTATGGCTTGAAACTATCTCCACAAGCTTGGTTTGATAGTTCTGCCATTGTGGTTCAAGAATTTAAGTTGCAATGAGCATAGAAGAACCATTCAGTTTTCTTTCACGTGCATAAAGGGAAGCCCATCATGTTAGTTATGTATGTGATGGGACCCACGTCTACACGCGCAGGTGCACCCCGCAGGCTGCACATGCATGGGGGCGGCCTCACCCTAGGGGCGTTTTCGACTCTCTCTAATCTATTATATTTTAATGGCAAAGTTGTAATTAGATTGGAGGGGGTGTATTATTAAGCTAGGGCTAGCCATCATATTGCTTCATGCTTGACTACTGAATTGTTCTTGAGGGAAATTCTTAGGAGAGTGCAAATGTCCTCGCTTTTGGCGTCTTGGGAGGGTGGTTGCCTCTTTAATTGTTGCTAAATTTATCTCTTTTCTAGTTCTTTTCTTCAATATAAATTCATATTTGCTTTATACCTATCAATTTGGTATCAAAGCGCGTAACGATCCATGGCGGCTTCGACAAGATCACAAGACAAGTTCGAGACTTTGGAGGTGAAATTTACTAACGAGATCAAAGGGATAAAGAAATCATTGGCTGAGAATGATGAATCAATTGCAAGATTGACGGCTTCCATTGAAAAATTGACAGCGAAGCAAGAGAAACAAGATGAACAATTCGTGCAATTGATTTTTTAATTGACGACCAACGCGAGAAAAGATGGAAAAGGTGATGAAAACCCTAAATCAGTGATAAAGGCGCCACCTTTGGACAAGTGGAAAGAAAAGATGGAGATTTTGATGCGAAAGCCGTCCACATGGAGGAGGAATATGACGAAGATGAAGATGGAGGGCCATGGGTGGAAGATTATCGAGAGAGGATCTGTCGAAGGGTAGAGGAGGGCCGTCGAACCCACGACATCAAGCGTGTGGGGCGGCCGAGCCCAGATTTGAGCGGGGGCAGCCGCCCTGCCCCGGAGGAGCTTCGATAGGGTCGGCCGAACCCGTCGATGTTAGGGTTTCTATCGTGCATAACTAGTTTATATGCAGCGGAAAATAGAAACCTACCAAGATCCATGCATTTCTAATTGATTCGAATAGATTACTAACCTTTGTGACGATCTGAATGTGTCAGACTACATGTGCTCTACGAACGACCACCCTCGATTGGTATCCACACGCGAACGTTACGAACAGGAATTGCGAGGGTGCTAGCTCCTTTGCCATAACTAGGGGTTCTCTCGCTCTTTGTTTTTTCTCAAAAACGGAGGAGATAGATTGAAATCGTAAAAACTGAAAATCTCTTTCTATATCTTATATAGACTCTCACGTTAACCCTTTAACGCATTTCAGTTAAAAAGATATCTTTAGGATAATATCGTATATTATCGGTTAACTCTTTAACGTGTTTTGTTACGCGACGATATCTTAGGGATAATATCTTAACGAGATACAGTATCTGTCAGTTAAGATATTTTGCCTTATTGCGAATTTCAAATCAAATTCGAAATCATGTTTAAAACCCTATCCTATCCATTACGTTCTTTGTGTGCGACCCAATAGGCTGTTGAATATTGGACTCCCCGGATTTGGTTTTGGATGATGAGCAAACATAAATAATTCATGAACTAACAATTTGTGAGCGCAATTTTGGAGATCGTCGCCAAATTCACGAGAACAATCAAAGCGACATCTCAAGACTTCTCAAAGCTCGTATTCATTGCCTAAAGCTTCGTTGAAGCTCTTGGACCGTTTTGGAAGTCATGAAGAATTAATCGAAGTTTTCGAAGACCGTTCATTAAGGTTTTATTTGTAGTCTTTTAGCTTCGATATATAGAATGTTAAGCCTTGAGTATATCTTACGATTCTATCTTCATAACGCTCATATCGTAGCTCTAGGATCTTAGTACAAGTTCATTCTAACTTCCTCGAAGCGTCGCGCTTCGATTCGGACTTGTTTGTGCATGTTAGTTGGTACAAGAAGAAGTACTGACCGACTAGATGGTGATCTAGTCGGTCAGAAGAGCTTCTTGGACCGACTAGTTTGCTTCCTTAATTTCTTGTACCTTACTGTTTACAGTTAGTCGGTCTACGTTGACTCACCGACCGACTAGTTTGTGAACTAGTCGGTCAGTGATGCTTCTTTGACCGACTAGTTGTGATTTACTGTACATGCTAAATTTCTCCTAAGCTACTGTTTATCGTTAGTCGGTCTAAGAACGTTTGGTGACCGACTAGTTGACAATCTAGTCGGTCAACTTTTGTTCTTGGACCGACTAAGTCAATTTGTATTCAGACTATTTCACTTTGCCTCTTAGTCAGTCTACGTTCACTGACTGACCGACTAGTTGTGAAACTAGTCGGTCAGAATGTCTTCTTGGACCGACTAGATTTCTAGGTCTGAATTTCTATCTCTTCTCAGTTCCTCACTTAGTCGGTCCATGTTGTTTGACTGACCGACTAGTTGATGAACTAG
This sequence comes from Scilla litardierei, assembly GCA_030789695.1. Taxonomy (NCBI): domain Eukaryota; kingdom Viridiplantae; phylum Streptophyta; class Magnoliopsida; order Asparagales; family Asparagaceae; genus Scilla; species Scilla litardierei. Next base: position 67,017,074 of record CM061132.1, read on the forward strand.
TCGGTCAGTGGTTGTTCTTTGACCGACTAATTGCCTCAGATTTCTATCCGTTGGGAATTGACCTAACTTGTTTTTATGGGACCCTATAAATACGAACCTATGTCATTTCTCTCTAGGTTAGAGCTGCCATTAAGATATTCATTGAGATAGAAAGAGATAGTCATTCTCACTCATTTCTAAAGCTCTCTTCCTCACAAGAAACCCATTCTCTCACTTTCTAGATCTAGAATCCATATTGAGAGAAGCTTGTTCTTGGTGAGCTCTTCAAGCTCTAGCTTGAATCAAGTCTCCAAATCACTCCTAGGCACCTATTGCTGGTCATTTCCTTGGTGCTAGGTCTTGGTGACTTCATCTTCCTCAAATCCTTCCTTTCACCTATTTGGTAAGAAAAACTCAAGGTATAGGATTTTGTGGTAAGATTGTTTATTTCATTATAAACTCATTTATATTGTTTATTGATTCTCTCGGTTGTGAGAGAAGGTTGTGATCCCGGGTTGTGGGATTCACTATTGCCATTGCATGTATGATTTGATCTTGTGAAGGTTTTTCACAAGATATTCATAGTGGAAATCTTGGGTTAGGGTTTCTAACCTAAGTATCCAGAGGGGATCCGGGTGGTTGGGACGTAGGATCACCGGAAACAAGTCGGGGAGACTTGGGTGGATCTGAACCCATTAACATCTCTTGTTAGCATTGTTAATTTTGTTGTTGTCATTCAATTTAAGCTTCCGTAAATTGATTTGGTAGTTGTTTGCACTATAATTTGGAATTATACTCCTTGTTATTTTTAAAGTACTATTCAGCCCCCCTCTCTTGTACTTGTGCAGTAGCTTGTAGGGCATTACATTTGGTATCAAAGCCAGATACTTAGCTATGTCTGCCAACGACAACAAGACCGTGCGTCCACCTTCCAACTATGACACCTTCAGGAACCGAGAAGGAGCATCTTCGGTGATGGAAGGACATTCCTCTACGAGGCCTCCATTCTTCAACGGTACCAACTACGGGTACTGGAAATGCCGGATGGAAACCTTCCTCCGGAGTGCATCTCTATGGAGGACCACAATGAAGGAATACATCGAGCCCGAAGAAGAAGACTTTGAGAAATGGACTACCGCGGAGATCGCCGCGGAGGTAAGCAATGCCAAGGCAATGAACGCCTTTCAATACGCATTGGAGCCCGAGGACTTCAATAAGATATGCACATGTAAGAGTGCATATCAAATTTGGAACTCCCTCCTCATTCTACATGAAGGGACGAGTAGGGTAAGAGACTCTAAACTCGTAGTTGTAAACAAAGATTACGAAATGTTTCATATGCAACAGGGCGAGAAGATGAAGGAATATTACGCTCGTTTCGTTGACATAATAAACGAGTTAGAGGCCCTCGGCAAATCCTACACCCAAAAGGAGAAGTGCTCGAAGCTTATCGAAGGACTTCCTTCTTCTTGGGAGAAACGTACCTTCGCCATCGAGGAAGGTAATGACATGAATAAGTATACCGTAGTTCAATTGATGGGTACTTTGATGTCATACGAGGTACGCAAAGATAGCAAGGTGAAGTTATGTAACGACCGGTTTCTATCGGTACGTTATCTGTATTTCTCTAGTGTATTATCTTTCCCGTATCCGTAGTCAGACGTTCCGTATCCGTAGTTAGGCGTGACTATTCTCGTGCACGTGCCAGCCTTGCCATATTAATTATTACTATTATTATTTCAGGGCACTTAAATAAAATTCTTATTTTTATTGTAGTCTTATTTCTAGTATCCCTTATTAAATTAATTCAAACTTTCAAATCATTTCAAAATCTTCTAAAATTCAAAATGAAATCTTCCTTTTATAAACCCATTTAAACATATTGAATAGCTAATATTATCCTTGATTAACCCATTGATTACCATCCCATTTACTCATATTTCAATTTCCCTTCCTATTATAACATAACGTTTGAACCCTATTGTGACCGAACCCAAATTAACACCACTCACACACACATTCTGTATACAAAAAAAAGAGAGAAATAGAAACTAAACCTAAGACTAAGTTAAATCCTAGGGCCTAGAACCATTCATATACTGACCATCACCCCATACTTCATTCTTTATTATAAACCTAGGTAACCCTAAGCCTATCCTATGCAAGTGCTGCCATTCCAAGCCTCTTACACATAATATATGATAAGAAACATTTTGAACCCAAGGATATGATCACGTGTTGTTCCCATACCTCACCCTACACCTATAAGAAGCTCTAGCTAATATTATAAGATAAGGGGATATGAGACCTAAGGACCTAACCCTAAGACTAGTTCATTCTTTCACCAACTCACAGCACACATGTGTGGGGCTAAATCAAACATATAGGAATAGAAACCCGAGGAGGCCATACCCAGTTCACGTGCTGCCCTTTATAAAACCAAAACTAGGTTTTCTTTCCTCTCCACAAACCAAAAACGCAGCCGCCCCCCTACATTCCTGCGCACGCACCCTGCCCCATCTCATGGCCTCGCTCTCGCAACACATCACAGCGCCTTTGATCTCTCTCCTCCCCACGCCGGAGTTCCTCGCTAGGCCGCCGTACCACGCCCAGGCAGCACAACCGCAGCCTCCAAAAGCCCTGTCTGAGCTCTCCTCATTCTCCCGTAAAGCCGAGGCAACGACAACTCTCACGGTGCCCCATACTCACGGATGATGCCCAGGCCAACTCGCAGCACCCCACGCAAGACGCGGCCTCCACCCACCCCATCAGCAGGCTGCTCCTCCAACACGCCCTCAGGCTGCCCCGCCTAACCCTCGCTTGTGCACAGCCATGCCCAGACCGCCCCTCCACGTGCACAACCCGAAGACTTCCCCCTAGGCCCCTTCTTCACCTGCGAAGAATCCTACACCCAGCTCCTTATTCCAAGCTCGCAAGCCTCGCCGCAAACCCTGTTTCCTTCGAACACCTCAACCACCAAACCGCGACTTCCACCCAGCCCTCTCAAACGACATAGCCTTCCTCTTTCCTCTGCACGACACCAAAGCCCTGAACCCGTGATCTCCTTCTTCTTCCTCGCATCAACCCCCAGTCCTCGTAACAACCTAGCCCGGATCCATCCCTCGCCCCTCTGCAGCTTGCCCTAGCGAACGCCACGCCTCCCTCTTGCAATGCCGACGGCATGGAGTAGCAGCGCAAGAACAGCTGATGTATGCAAGGGTGAACAGTAAGTATATTTTATAATATTAGTGACAGGTGTTATATATATGTATAGTACTTCATGTAGTAATAAACTCCTAGTAGGATGTCAGTACGATTATGATAGAATGTTGAGTATACTCTATATATTATAAGATATAGTACAGTTATAGAGTAAGATGATTAATGAAATAGGTTGGTGCTTATTTTTCTTTTGTTTTGGATATATCAACAGTATATGTTGTAATATCTTTTAGGCCTAAAGGATAAGTGGATGGATGTAGCATATTGAGGTGTACATATAAGCTCAAGCCATGTTGTTAGATGAGATCTTGTGGCTTAATGTGGGAATCCATGTCGCAGGTAGACCGTGCACCGCCATTATCACTGAACACCCAATTCGTGTCATCACTATTCATCGCAGAGTTCCGATCCTCCTCTGCACTTCAGGTTGGTAGATCTACCCCCATAACTCTTAACCCACGCCGTAAAGTAGAAGACTTAATAAAATTGGATGATTAGACGTCGTAGGGGTATTTTTGTAAATCTGTCCTGAACAAGAAACGACTATTCTGATTTTATTTTCTGCCAAAACAGCGAACCAAATCCTCCACATCATAGTACTCGTCGAGACGAATCCAACGACACCAAGAACGCCAAAATCAGGAAAGTATATGATTTGTTATGAATTTTAGAAGTTTCGGCACGTTTACGCCGCCTTCTTGTTTTGCTGTGTAACTCAAAAACTAGACATGAAACGACGTACAAACTGACACCATAATGACTAGGACGAAAATTGGGATCCAACGGTATATCATACGATATATCCCCAATTTAAACAACTAGAGAAAGAAATCGTTTCTGTAGCAAGTTGAACAAAAAGGACGTAATCGTCATTATTTGAAATTACGGAACCGGTCGTTCGACCCGCTTCCGCTTTGCAGAACTGTCACCATAAAACACTAATTTTGATAGCAATAAAATTCAGTGAGCCCTGACATGATTAACTATATGAACATCGTGAGATCGTGCGCCTCGAAGGCAGTATCGTGATATCGTGATGTCGTGTGAGTCGACTAGGCCGGCTCGTGTTCCGGCAAAACTTTTGGGTGGGGTTAGGGTTGAGCAGCCACTGGGCGTATGAAAGGTACTCTCCTCAAGAACACCACCCGACGCGGTGGGTTAGTGTCAATCACGGTAAGCCCCCGTGAGAGGAACGACCTTCTCATCACGACCTAAAGGTGAGAACCCTAGATTAGATGTGAATTCCTGACACGGACATTGCAACGCTAACTTGGTCATCTTGAAATTGAAAAGCTAACGAACTCAGTGAAATCCCAACTTTAATCTTGCAACCGTCTAGAACTGCATGCTAGGATTGTTCGTTTTCCGTTTCTATAAATTGTTCAATATTTAATTGCTGCAGTCGTTTTTCTCAAATTATTAAATGCTTCTAAAAATTCATATATCTGTCATATACTTCGCCTTGGGATGCTAACTTTTCTTGCAGACCCCTAGCTGACATACATTCATGTTTGTGGATGTATGTCAGGTTCAGAGCTTGAGTACCAGGAGGACCAGTACGCGACGCCTGACTTGGAGAGCCAGAGTTGTCGAAGACGCCGAGACGTTTCCTGTAGAAGACTAGAGTCTCTTTTTCGTCATTGCTTTGAGTTTTAGTTTAGTTCCTTGTAGTAGGATTAGTGTTTGGTTGTCGTTTCCTTGGCCATGCTGAGACCCTGTTGTTTTATTTTCTGTACGAACAATTCTGGAAGTGCCCATTTAATTTAATGAAATGTTTTCTGATTGTTCTGATACGCAAATGCAAGGACCCTTTCTGTGTTTTTTTTATCACAGACGCTTATTGAACTCGAGCTTCACTGCTCCAGTTCAAGCGGGCCGTGTAACGTTCTCGCTTCCGGTGTCTTTTGGGAAGCGGGGCGTTACAGGTTACAAGAAAAGATAAAGTCCTATTTGAACCAAGACGTGCCTAAGAAAAAGGCGATTGCATTCAAGGCGGCTTCATCCACCTCTACCGATGATGAGGACTCGGAAGAAGAAATGGACATGGAATCCATTGCACTCATGGCAAAGAAGTTCAATCGCTTCTTCCGAAAGGGTAACTTCAAACAAAAATCTAAATTTACTTCTACTAACGCATCTCCACCTTTGTGCTTTAAATGCAATAAGCCAGGACACATCAAAGCTGATTGTCCTCAAAACAAGCAAAAGGAGAAGTGGAAGGCGCCGAAGTTCGACAAGTCGAAGAAGTACAAAAAGGGGTACAAAAAGGGACTTGTCGGAGCAACATTCACCGACTCCGAGGATTCCTCAAGCGGAGAGTCGGACGATGAGAAAGTGGAGCAAGCGCACATGTGCTTCATGGCAAGAGAGGAGCATGATCAAGGATCTTCCTCCTCCGATGATAGCGACGACGAAGGCGATGAGGTAACTATGGATGATCTTAGGGATGCTAACTCTCATTTGTGGTCTAAATACACTAAATTAGTAAATAGATATACTAAAGTAAAAGATGACCTAGCTAGCATTCAAACCTCGCCTAAGACTATCATCACCAACAACGACACCGTTGTTGAAGAGTTAAGGAATGAGATTGTTAATCTCAAATCTAAACTTGAACATGTTAGCATTGATGATCCGGAAGAACATAGGATAGCGGATTTGACTTCTCAAAACTCGACTTTGAGTATTGAGAATGAGAATCTTAAATCTCGTGTTTATGTGCTCACATCGCAAGTATAAAACTTGGATACTTCTATGCGTTCTCTCAAAGAGAAATATGAGAACACATTAGGCCGAATTAATAAATTCAATAAGGGTAAGGACCACTTGGATAAAATCCTAAGTGACTTACTTCCGGCCAATCACCACATTGGTTTGGGGTATACGATGGGATGTCCATCCAAAGCGGCCACTACTTTTGTTAGGCCAACTTCCGGTGACTCTACGAGTGGTAACAAACACTCTATTGGTAGTTCATCTACCAATGGTGCTTCCACCTCGTCCACACCCTCTTTTGGAAAGAAACCCACTTTGGGTGGACCTCCAAAGAAGGGGCATGCTTATTTGTACACCAATACCATGCCACGTAGGAACACACGTCCTACTCCACCGTCTCACACATATGATGATTTTTATGCAACACATTCTCGGGCACGTGCACACCATGTGAGACACCCTCACGCATGTGTTCCCACACATGCATATGTTCACCCACCTCATCATATGAATAATTCTCGTCGTGCACCATTCCATCATGTTCCTTATGCCTATCCACGACATGCATCACGTAGAAACCAACAACGCATGCATGCACCCAATAGGATGATGGCTCCCAAAATTTTCACTATTTGGAGCCCAAAGGACACAAGCATGGATGAAAAACAAGTGTATATGAATGCTTATTTTTCTGATGTTGTGCATAGTAGAAATTATGTGGGGAAGTCTAAGTCCAATTGGACTTGGCTTCCAAAGGTCTAACCTTTGAGGACCCAATGACCTTGGGTACCATGATATGAATGTTTCTATCTTTAGGTACTCAAGGAAAAGAAAAAGAAAAGGAGCAACAAATTTAAATTTAGCTCCAAAGGGAATTGGATACTCGATAGCGGGTGTTCAAAACACATGACGGGTGACGCTCAATTGCTCTCCGGAGTGGTTCCCATTGTAAATGGAAATCGCGTTGTATTTGGAGGCAACGAGAGCGGAACCATCGTCGGTATTGGTAAAGTGGGTAACCCGTCTAAACCCTTAATTAGTGATGTTTATCTAGTTGATGGTTTAAATCATAATCTTATTTCAATAAGCCAACTTTGTGACAAAGGTTACAAAGTTAGCTTTGCGAAAGGATTGTGTCATATTTCAAATGATAATAATAAATTATTATTTTCCGGCACACGCCATAAAGATATCTATATTTTGGATCTTCCTAAGTCATATGAACAATGTCTCGTTGCCAACACAAGTGAACAACACTTATGGCATCGACGCTTTGGACATGTGAACTTTGGAACACTTTATAAGCTTTCAAAATTAAATTCCATTAAAGGTTTTTCGAAGCTCGTTTTTGAAAAGAAAAGTTTTTGTGATTCTTGTCAACGTGGCAAGCTTCCTAAATCTTCATTTAAACCTAAGAAAAGCATTTCTACGAAACGGCCACTAGAGCTATTACATCTAGATTTATTTGGGCCAACTAGAGTTGCTTCCTTAGGAAATGCAAGATATGGACTTGTCATCGTCGATGATTATTCTAGATTTACTTGGGTATTTTTCTTGTGTAATAAAAATGAAGCTTTTGAAAACTTCACAATATTTGTGAAGAAAGTACAAAATCTCATCGGAACCACCATTGTCACTATTCGTAGTGATCATGGGGGTGAATTTGAGAATGAGTCTTTCTCAAATTTTTGTGATGATCTTGGAATTACTCACACGTTTTCTTTCCCTCGCGCACCTCCTCAAAATGGTGTTGTTGAGAGGAAGAATAGAACGCTTGTGGAGTGTGCTCGCAATATGCTCGAAGATAGTCAACTTGGTTATCAATTTTGGGCGGAAGCGGTACACACCGCTTGCTATGTGTTTAATAGAATACTTTTGAGGCCCGGCACCAAACAAACTTGCTATGAATTGTTGTTTGGTAGATTGCCTCAAGTTAAACATTTTCGTGTTTTCGGCGCAAAATGTTTTATTAAAAACACATATGATAATTTGGACAAGTTTGATCCGAGATCGGATGAGGGGATATTTGTTGGGTATTTCTCACGTAGCAAAGCCTACCGGATATACAACAAAAGATCCTCTACGATCGAGGAATCACTTCATGTCTCTTTTAATGAGAATTTTACTAATTCTAGAATTTCAAATGACAATGATTCTATGGATGTTTTATGTGATTCGTTTGAAAATTCTAAGTCTATTGATTCAATTGATTCTATTGATACTAACCCGACTAATGAAGTTGTTGAGAATGTGCCTAGTGATCAAGGTATTCCCAAGCGGCTTCATACCGTTCGCGATCATCCCCATGAGCAAGTCATTGGCAATATTCATGATAGTGTCAAGACGAGATCTCAAGTCCACCACTTCGCCAATTGTGCCTTTGCCTCATCGATAGAGCCAAAGAATATAGTTGAAGCGTGCGAAGATAGTGTTTGGATCCTTGCCATGGAGGAAGAACTCATTCAATTCGAGAGAAATGAGGTATGGGAGCTTGTTCCTTTGCCATCGAAGAACCACACCGTCATAGGGACAAAGTGGATCTTCAAGAACAAAACCGACGAAAACCAAGTCGTCGTCCGGAACAAAGCTCGGTTGGTTGCTCAAGGCTATCGCCAAGAGGAAGGTATCGATTTCGAAGAATCCTTCGCTCCGGTAGCTAGATTATAATCAATTAGATTATTATTTTCTTATGCATGCCATAAAAATTTTAAGTTATTTCAAATGGATGTTAAAAGTGCATTTTTAAACAGAGATGTTGTTGAGGAAGTTTACGTTTCTCAACCTCCGGGCTTCATAAATGAAAAATTTCCAAATCATGTTTTTAAACTAAAGAAAGCTCTTTATGGTTTGAGACAAGCTCCTCGAGCTTGGTATGATCGCCTAAAGAATTTTCTTTTGGATTTGAATTTTAAAATGGGCGAAGCCGATTCTACACTTTTTGTTAAGCATGTGAATAATGATATTTTATTAGTTCAAATTTATATTGATGATATCATTTTCGGTGCTACTAACTTCACTCTTTGCGAAGAGTTTTCTAATGTTATGAAGGAACAATTTGAGATGAGCCACATGGGCGAACTCAAATATTTCTTAGGTCTCCAAATTCGCCAATTGAATGATGCAATCTTCATCCACCAAACGAAGTATACGGTGGAGTTGCTTAAGAGATTTGGAATGGAGAGTGCTTCCGGGAAAAAGACTCCAATGAGCACGACTACGCATCTTGACAAGGATACGGGCGGTAAGGATGTAGACATTCGTCTATATCGAGGTATGATAGGTAGTTTACTTTATCTTACCGCAAGTAGGCCCGATATTATGTTTGCCGTATGCATATGTGCTCGTTATCAGTCTCAACCTAAGGAGTCTCACTTAGTAGCGGTAAAACGTATTTTCCGTTATCTAAGTTATACACTTGATTTTGGATTACTTTATCCAAAATCTAGCACGTATGAGTTAGTCTCATATAGTGATGCCGATTATGCGGGATGCAAATCCGACAGGAAAAGTACTAGTGGCACTTGCCATTTTCTAGGAAATTCTCTTGTCTCTTGGTTTTCCAAGAAGCAAAATTCCGTATCACTTTCAACCACCGAGGCAGAATATATTGCCGCAGGTTCTTTGGATGAGACACACATTGAAGGATTTTGGTATTCATTGTGATACTAGCCCTATCATGGTGGATAACCATAGTGCTATCTGTCTTTCAAAGAATCCGGTGCACCATTCCCGATCAAAACACATAGATGTCCGACACCACTTTTTAGATGATCATGTTGCTAAAAAGGACATCATTTTAGTGTACGTTGAAACCCAAAAGCAAATCGCCGATATTTTCACGAAACCCCTAAAGGAGGACTCCTTTGTGCGGTTGCGTCGAGAATTGGGGATTATGGGTGAATCCGATATATAGGATTCATGTTTCATTCAATTGTCTTGCATGCTATTAGATTTCGCGATATTTCGTTCATGCTAGATTTATTGAATTTTTGGGGATTTTATGTGATATGTTTGAATTTGTGCTCGAATTCTTATTTGAATATCGTATATGAGATTTTGATGTTTTATGGGGTAGTTTAGATGACTAATGAGAGGGTTAAGATGTTTCATCCAAGTGGTTTATGAAGAGAACTCATTTATCAACTTTTGGACTCTTCTAGTCGGTTTCAGTTCATTAGCCAACCGACTAGATGCTCATCTAGTCGGTCAGCTAGTGAACTCAGACCGACTAGATCAAGCTTTAATCTATCTATTGTCATTTTCTTTCTTTAGTTGGTCACAGTACACTTACCGACCGACTAGATTGAAAACTAGTCGGTCAGTGAGTATACTGCGACCGACTAACTCTTGCCCTAAAAATTTCTGTTGGCCTCTGTTTCGACTTAGTCGGTTCAAGATCATTGACCGACCGACTAGATCGTAATCTAGTCGGTCAGTGCTTGAACTGTGACCGACTAAGTGTGTTAGGGCAAACACGTCTTTTCGCTTTCCCGACCGACTTAATCAAGTTTTATCCGATCAAAACTTCATTTAGTCGGTTTGTTTTCAACCTCCAGCTCGAAAACTCCCTCTCCCCGACCGAAACCCTTCATCTTCCCGTCGTCTCTGGCCAGTTTTCCGGCCATCCCCGCCGTCCGACGCCGTCCGACGCCGTCGCCCTCTCTCCTAGGTATAAACCACTTCCTTGATCTCTGTTTTGAATCTCTAGGGTTTGATTTTGATCTCATCTAGGTTCTAGGGTTTCAAAGTTGTCTCTCTTAGATCTCTTAGGGCTTGTGTGTTAGGTTCTAGGGTTTGTGCTTAGGGTATTTGAACCTATCCCGACATTTGATTGTACTCGTTGTGCCGAGATCATGGCACGAACGAGGATCCCGATTACATCATCTGGGGCATCCCCTATGACCGTAGAGGGTGCTACCGCTTCGACCCCTCCCAAACGTAGGGCCAAGACCACACGTCCCCCCTCTTCGTCTTCGACTCCGTTGAAGAGGAAGAGGACATCCAAACCTAAACCTACTGGCCAATCGTCCAAGCCCAAGCCTAAGCCTAAAAAGTTCCGTGCTCCCACTCCTCCCGGTGAGCGTTCGGGTAGTGATTCTGAGGATGATACCGATGAGGAATACACTCCTGAACATCCCGAGAAAGCTCCTACTCCACCCCTCCTCCACCTCCTCCTAAGTCCCGTAAGGCTAAGGGTAAAGCTCCTATGCCAGTCGGCGGTGTAGACATATCGTTGTGCCGCGACGACCCTCAGTGTCTCGCAGCGTACAACCGTATAGAGCACTGCCCACTGCTGTTAGAGCATTACGTTCAGTTTTCTGATTTTCTTGGCCTTGCTGATCTTCTCTCCTATAGTGGCCTATTGGACTACCTTCGATTTGACGCTAAGGCGAACCCTAGACCATATCCTCGCCTGGTCAAATTATTCTATGCCAATCTTGTTCGGGGCCAGTACGACGAGTCTCACTCCATCGAGACTTCTGTTTTGGGGACTCCTATAGTCCTCACGGCAGAAATCTTGGGGGAGTTGATAGGTTGCTCGTCGTGTGGCCTCCTCCCTTCTGACATTTCTGTCGATGACATCTCCTCCCTCGATCAGCCTACCCTAGGTGAAATCTTCCAGGTTATCCCCCCAGCATTCATTGGAGTTCCTTTGAAATCATTCAAGCCTAATGCTTGGGTGATTAACCTGATCCTGAAATCATGCCTTCTTCCCAAGTATGGATCTTCATCTCTTCCATCTTAGCCGTTTTTGAAACTGATATACGCTCTGTCCATGGGTAGCGAGATTAATTGGGCTCGCATTATACTCGATAAGATGGACTCTTTCGAGTGTATACGCAAGACCACTAAATCTGCGCATATCCCATATCCATGTCTCCTGACCTTGGTATTTCGTCGATTCGGTGTTCCCTTGCCCCCTGATGATGAGCGTCCCCTTGGTCCTCCTCTGAACGCGACGGCCGTTAAGAAATCTCTTGCGGCACTCCGTCACGTGCAGCGGTCGACACCTTCTGCATCTCAGGCCACTGCTGCTTCAGTGCCTCCTCCCTCAGCTGCTGCTGCCCCCACTCCCTCTGCCACATTAGATGATGTCGTACGCTTACTTTGTCGGCACGAGTCGCGTTTGGCTCGTACCGAAGAGGTCGTCTGCCGTATGGCTAGCTTGATGGGCGTCCAGCTTCCTACTCCTGTTTCTGAGGATGAGGAGATGGACGATGAGGAGTTTGATGAGCTTGTCACCTCCTTGGCTTGTGGCGATGAGGCCACTGCTGCTGCTGCTGCTGCTGCTACCACATCTGCTCCTGGAGATGGCACCTCTTCTGATGCTCCAGAGACTTCTGCACCAGTAGTTCAGACTTCTGAGGCTGCTGCTGCTCCTGTTGACGACCCTGCTCCTGTCTTGCCTGCTGATACTCCTGTTGAGACCCCAGCCGTTGAGCCCGTCGTCGTTACCACACCTGCCCCGACGATCCCGTCTGTTGACACGCCTCTCCTCCCTGCAGAGCCTGAGTCCACTCCGTCGACTGGACCCACGGAGACTGCAGATCCAGCCACTCCCTCGTGATCGTCAGTATCGAGGACTCTCCACTGCTCATTGGATGATGCATCTTATTGAGAGTATTTTGGGTTAGGATGGAGTTTGAGGGTTATTTTGATGTATTTTGATTTTTCTGGATGTCCGTGTTGTATTTTGATGTACTTTGGATGATTCTGATGGTTAGTTGATGTATGATGTATTTACATTTCTTGGTTGATATCCATGGTCGTTTGTATTTTGATGTACTCGATGTGATATCTTTTTGGATGTACTCATGATGTTTTTATATATATACATCGATGTTCTCTATGTTTTAATTCGTCGTGCACATTTACTATTCGTTCAACGCATATGAAATGTAATTTCGTCGCTCGACGCTTGGAAGCTTGGTTAAATAGATTATATTTCTATGATTATATAGAATTGTTTTCCATGCACAAATTTAACCAAGAATATTGAATATTGGAGAGTATGTTCCTTTACTCAATGAATGAATTAATATTTGGTATTTTTGATGATTTTAATTTTCGCTTTTAGATGATGGACATTTGGGCACACCTTTATTTGATTTCATCGTTTTTCCCTTGGTGTCAATTGGGTCCATCGTCAACATCTACGACTCCCGATGTTGGATTTTAATTTCCCTAGTTGTTGTCGTTGTATGCCCCCCATTTTTGGGATAATGCCAAAGGGGGAGAGATAATGATAATAAATAGGTCAAATGAAAATTTAACTCAATTTCCAAGAATCTAATTTGATGTGTTACATTCAGGGGGAGTTAAGATATATATAAGGATTTTCAAAATCCGATATTTCATAAATCGATTCTCTTTATTTATCTTACTCGTCTGATTGATGCAATTCATATATATTCATTTTGGAATTAACGTGTCATCAATGCAGGGGGAGTAAGTATTTTACATTTGAATCATTATTTTTGATTATTATTTATGTTGGTTTGTCATCACCAAAAAGGGGGAGAATGTTGAATATTGGACTCCCCGGATTTGGTTTTGGATGATGAGCAAACATAAATAATTCATGAACTAACAATTTGTGAGCGCAGTTTTGGAGATCGTCGCCAAATTCACGAGAACAATCAAAGCGACATCTCAAGACTTCTCAAAGCTCGTATTCATTTCCTAAAGCTTCGTTGAAGCTCTTGGACCGTTTTGGAAGTCATGAAGAATTAATCGAAGTTTTCGAAGACCGTTCATTAAGGTTTTATTTGTAGTCTTTTAGCTTCGATATATAGAATGTTAAGCCTTGAGTATATCTTACGATTCTATCTTCATAACGCTCATATCGTAGCTCTAGGATCTTAGTACAAGTTCATTCTAACTTCCTCGAAGCGTCGCGCTTCGATTCGGACTTGTTTGTGCATGTTAGTTGGTACAAGAAGAAGTACTGACCGACTAGATGGTGATCTAGTCGGTCAAAAGAGCTTCTTGGACCGACTAGTTTGCTTCCTTAATTTCTTGCACCTTACTGTTTACAGTTAGTCGGTCTACGTTGACTCACAACTAGTTTGTGAACTAGTCGGTCAGTGATGCTTCTTTGACCGACTAGTTGTGATTTACTGTACATGCTAAATTTCTCCTAAGCTACTGTTTATCGTTAGTCGGTCTAAGAACGTTTGGTGACCGACTAGTTGACAATCTAGTCGGTCAACTTTTGTTCTTGGACCGACTAAGTCAATTTGTATTCAGACTATTTCACTTTGCCTCTTAGTCGGTCTACGTTCACTGACTGACCGACTAGTTGTGAAACTAGTCGGTCAGAATGTCTTCTTGGACCGACTAGATTTCTAGGTCTGAATTTCTATCTCTTCTCAGTTCCTCACTTAGTCGGTCCATGTTGTTTGACTGACCGACTAGTTGATGAACTAGTCGGTCAGTGGTTGTTCTTTGACCGACTAATTGCCTCAGATTTCTATCCGTTGGGAATTGACCTAACTTGTTTTTATGGGACCCTATAAATACGAACCTATGTCATTTCTCTCTAGGTTAGAGCTGCCATTAAGATATTCATTGAGATAGAAAGAGATAGTCATTCTCACTCATTTCTAAAGCTCTCTTCCTCACAAGAAACCCATTCTCTCACTTTCTAGATCTAGAATCCATATTGAGAGAAGCTTGTTCTTGGTGAGCTCTTCAAGCTCTAGCTTGAATCAAGTCTCCAAATCACTCCTAGGCACCTATTGCTGGTCATTTCCTTGGTGCTAGGTCTTGGTGACTTCATCTTCCTCAAATCCTTCCTTTCACCTATTTGGTAAGAAAAACTCAAGGTATAGGATTTTGTGGTAAGATTGTTTATTTCATTATAAACTCATTTATATTGTTTATTGATTCTCTCGGTTGTGAGAGAAGGTTGTGATCCCGGGTTGTGGGATTCACTATTGCCATTGCATGTATGATTTGATCTTGTGAAGGTTTTTCACAAGATATTCATAGTGGAAATCTTGGGTTAGGGTTTCTAACCTAAGTATCCGGAGGGGATCCGGGTGGTTGGGACGTAGGATCACCGGGAACAAGTCGGGGAGACTTGGGTGGATCCGAACCCATTAACATCTCTTGTTAGCATTGTTAATTTTGTTGTTGTCATTCAATTTAAGCTTCCGCAAATTGATTTGGTAGTTGTTTGCACTATAATTTGGAATTATACTCCTTGTTATTTTTAAAGTACTATTCACCCCCCCTCTAGTACTTGTGCAGTAGCTTGTAGGGCATTACATAGGCTCATATCAAATTGGCAGTAGGCCTAATCCCATTAAAAGCCCACGAGTCATAATTGGTCTCTAGCAAGACATTATGACCACCCAATTAATATGAATATCGTTAGTCTAATATTAACCTAACCAATAGAACATGTCATAATCCTTTTGTCACACGATATCTTATTTGAATATAAGTCACGGACAGTGACATACTTAAATTGTTCAAATATTTAATTTCTCGCTTACTAAGTAGACTGATAAAATCAAAAGACATTTATTTGAGCACAGCCATGCATTTCTCAGTCCTACTTATCGAGGGACCCATTAGATATCTCTCTCATAGGAGAGGGAGAAATTCCATCTTGTTCATTCACTTTCCTCTGCATAATTCACATCATGTTCAATCATAACCTTTATGATTATTTGATTAAAGATAATGTTTGATTATGTCAAAACATGATGTTCCTTATGTAGGAAACTGTGATGAGCTCAGGTCTAAAGATTCTATGACATAACTATTATGAGATCATTTATGACACTAATCCATGTAACGATCTCATAGCGAGTCTATCCATTACATGTTCTCCAACAAGTACCTATAAATTTGATTTGTATCATCATACATATAATTATTTCATAATTATCAACCAAACTTATACTAGTCTTAATTCTTTATTAAACCTTTAATGATGAATGACTAGGTATGCTTAGAATAACATAAAACAGCTGTTCAAACATCATTATAAAGAAATATGCAAGCAATATAATAATACCAATAAGAGAAACATTTTATAAATGAAAATGACATAATATAAAGGTCCAAATATTTCGCCTAGGACAAAAACCACTCACAGTCGAACCTACAGGAGGGCCCACCGGCCCACCGGCAACCCCGGAAAGGGCCGCCGGGGGCTCGACAGGCCGCGACGACAGAAACAACCCCTGGCCACTGCCAGGGGGTTCCAGGGTGCAACGAGCCTCAGTACGCTGTTTTTCAGGCTTCTTTGACACGTCCAGACCATAAGGAGCACTTCTTGCCATACAACGGCTATCCAGGACATGCACACGACGATGGGTTTCACTGGGGGATGAAGGAGGCGGTTCTATGACGATGAGAGGAGGTGCCTACGGTGGAGGTGTTGATGGAGGGGGATATAAGGGACGTGGTAAAAGACCCCGAGGAGGTTATAGAGATCGTGGTCGGGGGCCACTAGAGCACATGAGACACCCAGGAGTGGTGGAAGCACTACCATCAGCCTAGGTATGGCAGAGGATGAGGGGACCAGGGGGGATTCACTATGGACAGAATGCGTAAGTTGAATATGCCTGTATTCGATGGGATGGACCCAGTGTCGTGGATCTACAGAGCGGAGAGATTTTTTTGAGTCTCTCGCATAACTGAGGAGCAGAAGCTGGAGGCAGTAGGTATCTGTCTGGATGAAAAGGCCCTCGCTTGGTTTCAGTGGAAGGATGTGAGGCGTCATTTTCGCTTGTGGGAGGATATCAGGGATCAGATGGTGGGAAAACGTGAGGGAGCAGCTGCTATCACTCAAGCAGGAGGGCACTGTGAGAGATTACCTAGAGAGGTTCAAGGCCCTATCAGGCAGGTGCATGGGGTGACGAATGAGATGATGGAGAGCACCTTTATGAAGGGGTTGAAGGCCACTATTTGAACAGCGGTGCATATGCAGAAGCCACAGAGTTTAATAGAGACCATGGAGTATGCTCAGATGTCAAAAGATTGGCAAATGGAGTAGAGGAAGGAAAGCAGTGGTTGGAGTGGCCTAGTTTCCCATGGTCAGACAGTGACCGGAGGTCAACAAAGATCCACGACAGGATCTGATCCGGCCACCAAGGACAAGAGTGGGGAGAAGAGTAGTGCACCGCAGGCTGGGGGCAGTTCCGGCGGATGACTGAAGCGGAGATGCCTATGATTTAGATGCAACGAGCAGTTTACACTAGGCCACAGATGTGTGGAGCACAAGCTCCAGGTACTGCTACTTAAAAATGACCTAAACGTGGCAGATGTTTTCCTTAACTCCGTAGTAGGGTTCACACCGAACCATAACATGAAGTTGAGGGGACATATCAGTGACTAGGAGGTGACAATACTTATTGACAGTGGGGCGACCTAAAATTTCATTTCCAGTAAAGTGGTGGCCCAGCAGGAGCTTTAGCTGACAGACTGTAGCAGCTTCAGTGTCATGATGGGGACAGAAAAGGAGAGCAGCCGGGGGTTTTGCAAAGGACTAGTGATAACATTACAAGTGGTGTAGGTAATAGCGAACTTCTTGCCTCTAGACTTGGGGAGCACTGACGTCATCCTAGGCATGACGTGACTGTAGACGTTGTGGGAGATGACGGTGAATTGGAAACTGCTCAGAATGGAGTTTCAGTATGAGGGAGAGTAGTCACATTACAGAGGGACCCCAGCCTATGCAGAGTATTGGTCTCACTGAAGACCATGGTGATGACCATTCAGACAGAGGGCGGTGGATACTTAGTGGAGTTATATTCATTGACGGGAGAGGATGCGTCGAGGCCAGTGGAGAGCAGCCCATTCCAGAAGAGATACAACAGTTGATGGGGATAGTTCGAGGAGGTCTTTCTTGAGCTCCAGGGTCTTCCACCATCGAGGAATCACGAGCACGCCATAGTACTGCGGGAGTGAGTGTCCCCCATCAGCGTGAGGCCCTACTGATACCCCCAGCATCAAAAGGACGAGATTGAGTGGATGGTAGCAGAGATGGTGCAGGCGGGGGTGATACAACCCAGTGTGAGTCCCTTTTCCAGTCTGATGTTGTTGGTGAAGAAGAAGGATGTGAGCTGGCACTTCTGCATGGACTACAGTGCCTTAAATAAGGGACAATGCCAGATAAGTTTCTCATACCAGTTATTGATGAGCTTCTGAATGACTTGCATGGGCCCTTAAAGTCCATTGTCTCTGATATGGACAAGGTGTTCCTTAGTAGATTCTGGCAGGAGCTTTTCAGACTTCAGGGTACAGTGTTGAGACGGAGCACAGCCTACCGCCCGTAGACAGATGGCCAAACTGAGGTCGTCAACAGGAGCATAGAGACATATCTGCGGTGCTTTATTTCAGAAAATCCCAAGGGGTGGGCTCGTTGGATGGCATGGGCGGAGTACTGTATAATACATCTTATCACACTTCAGCTCAGACGACACCTTTTAGGATCATGTATGGCTGTGATCCTCCATATTTACTGCACTATGGGCAAGAGATGATACCAGTATCAGATGTGGAGCGGTACCTGGCAGAGAAGGATCAGATTCTGGAGGAGCGGTACCAGGGTGAAACCAGTTGCTTACATGTTGAAACTACCTCCAGGATCCGCTATTCATCTGGTTTTCCATATATGTCGTAGCTTTGCCAGGTTATCGGAGACCACACACCTTTGCCCACCCTTCCGGAAACATTGACAGATGATATGGAGGTGAGGTTGGAGCCTGAGGCACTGAAGGGGGTCTGTAAAGGGAGCACTGGAGAGCGCGAGGTTCTGCTGCAATGGAAGGATTTGCTAGAGCACAAGAGCACGTGGGATTCCATGGATATGATGACGCAACAATTTCCATATTTCCACCTTGAAGACAAGGTGGCTCTTTGGATAGAGAGTAGTGATGAGACCGTGTCTACACGCGTAGGCGCACCCACAGGCCGTGCGTGCATGGGGAGCCGGCCTCACCCTAGGGGCGTTTTCGACTCTCTAATCTATTATATTTTAATGGCAAACTTGTAATTGATTGGAGGGGGTTTATTCTTAAGCTAAGGCTAGCCGTTATATTGATTCATGCTTGATTATTGAATTGTTCTTGAGTGGAATTCTTAGGAGAGTGAGGACGTCCTTGCTTTTGGCGTCTTGGGAGGGCGGTTGCCTCTTTAATTGTAGCCACTCTTTTCTAATTCTTTTCTTCAATATAAATTCAGATTTGCTTTATTCCTATCAGTATGTAGATGATATTGTGATTACTAAAGACGATACTGAAGAGATCAATGCATTGAACTCTTTTCTGCATATGCATTTTCAGACTAAAGGATATATGACCATTACCCTACCTTATGGACATAAAAATAGTACAGTCGAAGAATGGGCTACTCCTATCTCAGAGGACATGTGTTAGATATTTGGTAAATTATCTGGGTATAAATTTATGGCCATTCCAATGGATCCCAATTCGAAACTACTACCGAATCGGGGGACGTATTAGTAGGCACACGAAGATACAGGAGATTGGTTGAAAAATTAAACAATCTTATTTGTGATGAAACCAGCCATTGCATATCCAGTGAGCATAGTTAATCATTTTATGTCAGCATCTCAGATATGCCATTGGGAAGTAGTGCTCAATACCAGGAAGATAACTTCTCTACTGGAATTATGGCCACAGTTGAATAGCCACATTTGCAGATGCTGATTGGATACGATCACCCACAGATAGAAGATCCACTACATTATAATGTGTTTTGTTTGAGAAAATCTAGCGCCGTGAAAGAGAGCGAAGCGAAGTGTGGTACCCTAGTCTAGTGCATAGTCAGAGTTTCGAGCTATGACAAATGCCACATGTGAGTTAGTATAAATAAAAGATTAGTTGAAAAGCTACTATATGCAGCTCTTCTGCTTATACATATATACTGTGATACCATCGCTACTATCTATATTTTAAAGAACCTTGTGTTTCATGAACGCACAAAGCATAGAGGTTGATTGTTATTTAATCTATGAGAAGATGGTGAGTGAGAAAATTCTGCAAACTTAACATATGTTCTCAAGACATCGGCTAGTATATTTGTTAACACAACTGCTTCGGGGTTCATGCATTCAGCTTATTTGTGATAAGCTAGGCATGTATGATATATATGCTTTAGCTTAAGGGAGAGTGTTAGCAAGTAATATATGTTTGTAGAAGGGTTCTTATGTAAAAATGTGTAAATTTTCCCTTTAAATAATAATGATAATTAGGGAATGAGTAACCAACTCTCTAACATATCTTCCAAAACCTTGATTTATCATTAAAATACCTTAAAATAAAAGCAAGTGCACAGTATGTGAAATCGAAAATCAAATGAAATCCAAGTTTGAAAGTTGATCTAACTGGATTTCCATCAACATATACATACACGAATGTGTGAATGTATGTGTGTTTATTGCCGTTAAATTTTGGAAGGGTCTAATTGCAAAAATAACTGTATATGGGTCCTGTTGAAGATTATCACATTCAAGGTTTCAAATGAAAATGATAGACCATAAAGTTACCATGTGTTGCTTGAAGAGAATTGCAAAATCATCTTAATGAAAACGATCACGTCACAATGATACAAGGTAGATTCTGCTCTCTTGTCCTCCCATATATTTCCTCCTTTTTATTCCCATAGATCAAGAAGTCCACTCCTCTTTTGTTTTTCCATCAATTGACTGATCACATCTATTCAGCATTGTTGATGTGTCCATATACCATTATATCTAAATCCAGATTTAAAAAATCACTGTGATAAGCCTTGTATCAAAATCATACACCTCATTAAAAGATCTCAGAGCAAATCATGTTTGGCAAACGTATATGAAAACTCTGTCCACTCATGGATGTTCAAACCCTGCACTAATTTAAATGGGAACCAACTGCAATTGTTATTAAGGATCTGAAATAAACTGTAAGTGAGGGGATGTTTTAATTGCAGGAAATCAAGAAATATGTCAATTTGAGTGATCAGATCTCTTGATCGTATGTCATTAGTCTATTGAGATCGAAAATGGTACCCAACTGGTAGTAATTATCTGTTTAGTTTTTAAAGCAGCCATCCAATGTGAATCCTAAATATGTTGCAAGGACAAAGTAATGCTGAATCGGACATGACTCGGTGAGACTTGACAAACTATTAATAACTAGGATTCATGTCTAACATGTGTCTCAGACATGTATTCAAAACATTGAAGCTTCACAATAGGACGTGTCCGTTCTACAAAGGTCCCATGATTATTTTCAAGGAGAGCTATCCATAATCCGTCATGTTTAACATTGGGTGGACTGGCAATGCATTGAAGTAGTTTGTAATAAACATGTCACTAAGATTGCCAATTATAGATACACCATCTTGTTATTTTCTGATTCTAATATGGTATCAGAGATATGAAAAAATTATCTTGCTATTGTGTACTGTTACTTCAGTACAATTGTTTTTATGGTACCACTACTCTGCTACAATACTACTTTACGAACTCGAAAGATAAACCCATCATGAATTTGAGGACAGTGCTAAGGAAAATAGTCCCCTACATTGAAAAATTGAAAAGGCGAGGAACTTAAAATTGAAGTTGGACCTATATTTAATAGCTTAAGTTTGGGTTAGATTGTCTCATCTAGAATTATGGCCTCGCCAATTTAACTTACTGTAATCCCCAAATCCTATTATTAAACAAGTCTAACAAAAGCAAATGCCGAAAGGCAAATTCAAGCCTTAGAAATGGGATGAAAATTTCAGATTAGTAAGTTCCAAACAAGAAGATGTATATACTTGATAAAACAAATAACAGCTGGAAAGCCAGGGATTTAGATTGGTTGATATCAAAATCTTCAAAAGTTTTTCACAATTAGATGGTACTGGTCAGGTGTATTAAAGCATGACCAAATGTATTCAAAATAGTGACATTAATATTAGTGAAAAATAAAGGTAATTAAGAAGCTACAACTTCCATGAACAGGAGGAATAAAGTTTTATATACAAGTCAAGCATAGTAACAAGAGGGAGGGAGGGAGGGAGAGAGAGAGAGAGAGAGAGAGAGAGAGAGAGAGAGAGAGAGAGATGAGATCATCAATTTGAATATGAAACATGTAAGTCAGATGATCGAGAATCCATTAGTCGACTATAATCATGTAAGGGCTTTCTACTGAAAAAGGTTCAGTTACGGAAACAAAAGGCTCTATGGTGCCCAACAAACAGACTCATTGAGGTGGTGTCTGTTGGAACTTATCCAACTAAGTTGGATCTTAATCCAACATTGGGCTAATATGCGGTGAATAATTATATAAGTGCTACGCTGTCGTATTAAGCCCAATATATTAGTGATCTGGTTTTAATTAATTAAATGGGCTAAATGAGTTAAACAGGTTGTGGGGCCTTTATGTGTAGAGACTATTGGGCTTCAACTCGTTGATGGGCCGAGTTGGAAACCCTAGGGCTATGGAGGCTAGCCTATAAATATTAGCGGTCATGATCCCCGGAATACACGAACAAATTTGAGCCGTCTTTTCTACGTCCCGTCGCTAGGAGAGAAACCAGGAGAAAACTAAAGGGGTTCTCCAACGGTTGATTCGTGCTATTCTGGAAGATCGTCCGCTACGGTATCGTCAGGATCTTTCAGACTATTAGCGATGGATTCAGGTACGCTTCCGCTAAATCCGAGTAGGTCAATGATTTAAGATTCTGCATGTTTTATATCTAGATCTGTGTTATTCGGTTTGTACACATCTAGATCTTTAGTTTCTACAAGTGGTATCAGAGCCACCATGCTGTGGATCTTAAATTTTTTGTCTACTCGTAGTAGATCTGATAAAAATCAGATTTTTAATCTGTTTTAATTTTCGGATCTGTTAAAAATTCATTTTTTATCAGATATAATATTCGGATCTTTGAAAATTGGGTTTTTTGAATGATTTTTTTTTCCTGTTAAAAAAAAATGTTTTTTTTTGAACCCTAGATCGGGGGCGGCCCGCCGGTCGCCGCCCGACACAGCAAAAGAGGGGCGGCCCTGCCGCCCCCGTCGGAAGAACGGCGCCGACGTCGGCGTCGTCGCAGATCAGAAAGGGGCGGCGAACCCGCCCCTGTAAGTCAAAAAACAGTAGGGGGCGGCTCCCCCCGTTCAGGCGCAAGAGGGGGCGGCTCCCGCCGCCCCCGGACGGCAATAGAGGGGGCGGCTGAGCCGCCCCCGTTCAGGCGCTGAGGGGGCGGCTTCCGCCGCCCCCGTTGGGCGATCGGGGGCGGCGACCCAGCCGCCCCCGTCGGAACATTGCAGGCCCCGTACGGGGCCTGCCGTAGGCTGCGAGGGGGGCGGCACCCGCCGCCCCCCGGTCGGAGATCAGGCGCCGGCCAAGGGGGCCGGCGCCTGACTCAGTGCAAGGGGGCGGCAAAGCCGCCCCCTGTCGGACATCAAGCGCGGGGCGGCGGCGGCGGCCGCCGCCCCCATGAGACAGTAAACCCTAACCCAATTTTTTTTTTCCAGCTACAGCCCTGTGGGCCGGCCCATGAGCCCACAATCAGTTTAATTAAAATCAATATAGGGCTGGGCTGTTAAATTGGGCTCTTTGGGTTATTTGGTTGTATTTTTTTGGACCTATTATTGCAAATCAGTTTTGGGCCTTTTTAGGCTTATTGCAAATCAGTTTTGGGCACCCTCATGGTTAATTTTGGACCCAATTTTTGGGCCATTTGGACACAAATTTGGGCCTATCTTGGGATGTTTTTAACACAAAGTTAGGGAGGAAATAAAAGGGCAATTTGTATGTTTCCATTAAGTGTACTTTTTGTGTTAAAATTCACATTTTAATTCAATTTTAGGCGTAATTAATTATATATATATCTCGAAATAATTTTATTTAAAAGGACAACCCACCAAAGTGGGCTCCATCGTGGCAATTAATTTTATTTCGATATATATAAAAGGCTACGTACATGCTTGGCATGAAAAATTTATCGCCTAAAGTTTTGAATTTAAATTCGTGAAATGGGAAATAAATGGTTGTGTATATATATTTCCTTTAGGCCAAACTTTGTGTGTTAAATTAAGTTCATTCCGATTTTAATTCTTTAGGCAAAGTTTCGGTTAAATATACATTTTGAAATAACTCTAATTTTTTTTGAAATTCCACCAAAGTGGATTCCACTATTAAAATTGTTATTATTTCAGAATGTAAACGGTAAATACATACAACAGTATGATCAGTTGCCTTGATGAATTTTAAACGGATCGAAGGAGTAAATAAAAGTTTTTCAAATATATTTACATTTAAGTTCAGTTTAATTTGAATTCAATTTTTGGACAAATTAGATTATATGTTTCAAAATAATTTTAATTATTACGGGATCCCACCAAAGTGGGCTTTACTGTTAAATTATTATTATTTCGTAACATAAACGGTTAAATACATACTTTTGTATGATAGGTTGCCCGATATTGAATTTAATTTTGGATGAAGGAGGAAATAAGACGCTTAAATGTATATTTCTCCTCAAAGATAAAATTTTGTGTTAATTGTGCAAAATAAATTTAAATTCTAAGTTTAAGGCTTAAAACCATATATATATACTTCGGTATATAACAAGTTGACTTCATACGTTGGTATGAAAATTCAGTTCGCCTGAATTTAGATTTAAATTAAAACACAAAATTCAAGTGTTTTCTTCGGGAGCAAATAAAAAGTTTTAACATATATCTCTCCTTAAGAATAAGTTCAAAAGGCCTTAAAGAATTTTTGTGCACTAACCATCAAGCAAATGGCCTTAAGGAAATCTGACACATTTTAAAGTTATATCTAAAATGGGATAGGGTGTGTATTTATATATATAACTTTATATGTACGTTCATATACACATTAGTATACCTTTATACCCCATTTTGAAGAAAGAAAATTTGTGTTGAAGTTATAAATTTTATTTAACTCAATATAAATGATTAGAAGGGTGGAATAAAAAGTTCTTATATATATTTCCACTTGTTGTAATCATTTTTTTTTTGTTAAATTCGGTTTAGGTTCAATTTCAATTTTTTGGCACAATTATTATATATTTCGAATATAGAATGATTGGATCATCAACTCACCAAAGTGGGTTTTCTTGTGAAGATCAGTTCTAATCTCGAAATATAACAAGTTAAATACATACTTTTGTATGAAAATTTTGGTTGCCTTAAATTTGACTTTGAATAAAAGTGGGCTTGAATATCTCCACTTAAAGTATATTCATGTATTAAATTGCGACTTAGATTCAAATTTTGCAAAGGTATATATTTTTTGAAATGTTTTCGTGCAATCATCATCTCGCCAAAGTGGGCTCTGTTGATTTGCATTATTTCATTTCATGAATATAAAAAGAATCAAATGTGCCCGTGATTTGTGTAAGAATGCTAAATCGGCCCAAAGGAAGATTACCGTTCTATACCATTTCATGCGCACCTGTGGCAATAGACAAGGTGATGATTAGTGAGTTCAATGCATGCAAATTTAATTCGGCCCAAAGGAAGTTTTATTTTTGGCATGTTATTATTGTCATTGTCTGATTGCTACAACAAGATGTCAGTGACTAGTCAATAGATTATCCAAAGATAAATATTGGACTAGTGGGGGATGTCTTGAGATGGGAACATAGCATTAATTTGAATTTGTTGTTGTATTTAATACTCATATGGACATGTTATAAATTGTTTTCTTGTTCTCTTTTCAGCTAATATTCCTGAAAATTTTTCTGCCAACCTAAAATCAATTCCAGTCCTTAATGGCACTAACTTCAAGGCATGGAAGGAGAATCTTTTGATAATCCTCGGAGTCATGGATCTTGATCTGGCATTAAGGACTCATTGTCCTCCACCACTCACTAATGAGAGTACCTCTGTTGAACAGAGGGAGTTGGAAGAGTGGAAGAGATCAAATCGCATGTGCCTAATGCTAGTGAGGAAGGCCATTCCAGAATATCTCAGGGGTTCTCTTTCAGAGAAAATTTCCACATCTAAATGGTTCCTTATAGAGCTTGAAAAGAAGTTTGTCAAGAATGAAAAAGGTGAAATTAATACACTCTTGACAAACCTATCTTCAATGAAATATGAAGGAAAAGGAAACATCAGGGAGCATATAATGAAGATGTCTGATATTGCTTCAAGGTTGAAAGCACTTGAGCTAGACCTCTCTGAGGCTCTGCTAGTGCATTTTGTTATGATATCTCTTCCATCCCAGTTTGACCAGTTTAAGATGAGCTACAATCTGAAGGATGAGACTTGGTCTCTGGATGAGCTCATCTCAAACTGTGTAAAGGAAGATGAAAGGCTTGAGCAAGAAATGACAGAAAGCCCTCTCCTGACATCCACCTTCAACAAGAGGAAGAAGGATACTGAAGCTGCAGATACAGCTTCTCAAAAGAAACAACAAAGGGAACTGAAAAGTTCAGAAGGTCATGGTTGTTTCTTCTGTGGAGCTGAAGGGCATGTAAAGAAGAATTGCTCAAATTATCACGCTTGGCGTGCTAAAAAGGGTATGTTTCTTTAATTCGGTTTAATTCTAAGTTAATTTCTTTTCATGCAACCTTTGGTACTTATAGGCACGTGATGGAAAGATTTGGTATAACCATTCACATCATTGTGTCTATGCAGGATTGCCTAAGATGCCAAGAGCCAAATGATGGTGAAAGATACATCGATATGGGCAATGGCAAGATGGTTCAAGTAGAGGCACATTAGATTTAGATTATTTCTTTTAAATGCTAGAACGTATTTGAATTTTATGAGACTATTATGTGCCGTTTTTAAACGGAATTTAGATTTCCATTTCTATTTTGAACAAATTTGGTTATAAGTGTTCAATTTTGAATGGAAAATTTGGTTGTCTCTTAATTCAAAATTAGTTTATTCTAGCTCTTTAAAAAGATCATTATAATCTTCATTTATTTGGAAATGTTGCTTTATTTCTAAGATTCCTGCAGTTTAAGTACATGTGTTGTAATGAAAGAATTAACAGTTTAGAATTCAGTTGGTTATTGATTGCAGCTTATATCATTATTAAAGTTTCAACAAATGAATCAATTGCATGTTTGGATATGTCCAACTAAGGTACGGCTTTATAAGCCTAATAAAGTAATAGGACATAATGCTAATGATTATTTGGTTTTGTTGAATAGTTTTAAAGTTGATATTATTTTTATGATTTTACATAATCCCACTATTAAGTTAATTAACGAATTAGGAAATGCACACCTATTTGCGGATGCTGAGTTTGAGGGGGGAAATTTAGTTAGTGACATTACTCTTGAAGAGGATTATATCCACACAGGTGTTGTTGGCATTGTTCGGGATGGTATTCCTGACATTGTTCAAGACACAATAAATTCAAGATAATGTTGCAATTCCTCCTACTCGGGAAATTGTTCATAAGGACAAACTCTAGCACCCTCAAAGCACTAATTGCCATTCAGGAAATCCATTAAAGAGATGACAAGCTCACTGTTGACATTAGGATGATGGAAGTTCGACTTACATCAAGTCATAAAGTTTTACATCTCTAAAATGGATTATTGCATTAATTAAGAAAGTCTTTAAATGATACTAAAAATCTTTTTCTCATTGCCATAAGGTTTGAAACCTATTGATTGTAAATAGTCTTTTACAATCAAAAGGGAATTCAAAAGGGTATTAAGAAAAGATTTAAAGCGTATCACTCAAAGACTTTATACGGAAAAGAATGCATTAATGTGTAAAGAGACTTTCTATTGGGCTTTTCATGAAAGACTCTATAAGGTTTATAATGGCATTAGTGGAGCATTTCAATATCGTTATTGATACATTAAATTTCATTAAGTGATCACCTCGTTCGGTTTTGAGATGATATTTAATGATGTTATCTGAGTTCTGTGGGAGCATGTAATTTATATAATATCTATGTGGTAATGAAAGCTAAGTTCTGTGGGAGACAAGTTTAGTCTCAATTATTGCCCTGAGAATAATTTTCAGAAGATTTCCTATATCTCACCAATAGGGAGTCTAAAGTATGCTCAGTTTTATATGCATTTGGTTATTGCATATATTACAGATGTGTTGGGCAGATTGTTAAGTTCAGGAGTTGACCATTTGACAGCAGCCAAATGTGTCTTACGGTATTTATGGAGAACAAAAGGTGTTACATGTTCAAGGATCAGTAGTCAAAAGAGTTTGAGATCATTTTGGTATACTGACTCTGATCATTTATTGGATGCAAAGAATGTATGAAAATCTATGTTAGGTGCCATCTACTAGAAGAGATCTAAATGGTCCCTTTATATAGTCTCTTCTAACATGGCTTTAGATTTCATATCATATTATGTGACATCCAAATCATGAAATATATCTGCATATTTTGTCACTATGCTGCAAATTAGGGATGGTGTTGAAACACCACACAGTTTATTTAGTGACAATAAAGTCTGCAGTTTTATATTCCAGCAACAACAGGAACTCGACAAAGTTTAGATATTCAGAGATCAAGTTCCTAGATTGTTGATTAATAGGAGTGTATAATTGTCTAATGAGCACATCGGAACAAACCATTTAATTACGGATCCGTTATAATAAGGAAATGTCATCCAAAAGGTTTTATGAGCTAGCTACTCATATGGATGTCATTTCATTAAGAACATTCAGTTTTGTGGGAGTTTGTTCTTTTGGGTGCTCATATGATAGACAAGATTAAGTCTCCAGCTTAAGCTTGAGGTGATTTTCTGATCAGAAATAAAGTTTTTGGTTTCAGTTCGGCTTCACTCCGATTTTGTTTTGTTTATGATCTCACTAAGGTTAAGGAGGATCAGTTGGAAATAGACATGTTAGATCACATTACATGTAATTTCCACGCTACACATCCACTTCATAATCCATGTCATTCTTTTGTATTAGCACGGTGACCACTGATGGGTCGAGCTGCAATTGCTGCGGCAAAGATCTCTTTGATCCCTTGCTAATATAATTGATGGACCGGATTGTTTTTGACTCATTAAAGAAATGACAGCAGGTTAAGATCTTATTTGGTTGTATGCACTATGAAATATAATTATAAAGTTTAAGCATATAGCCCAAGTGGGAGATTGTTGGAACTTATCCAACTAAGTTGGATCTTAATCCAACATTGGGCTAATATGCGGTGAATAATTATATAAGTGCTACGCTGTCGTATTAAGCCCAATATATTAGTGATCTGGTTTTAATTAATTAAATGGGCTAAATGAGTTAAACAGGTTGTGGGGCCTTTATGTGTAGAGACTATTGGGCTTCAACTCGTTGATGGGCCGAGTTGGAAACCCTAGGGCTATGGAGGCTAGCCTATAAATATTAGCGGTCATGATCCCCAGAATACACGAACAAATTTGAGCCGTCTTTTCTACGTCCCGTCGCTAGGAGAGAAACCAGGAGAAAACTAAAGGGGTTCTCCAACGGTTGATTCGTGCTATTCTGGAAGATCGTCCGCTACGGTATCGTCAGGATCTTTCAGACTATTAGCGATGGATTCAGGTACGCTTCCGCTAAATCCGAGTAGGTCAATGATTTAAGATTCCGCATGTTTTATATCTAGATCTGTGTTATTCGGTTTGTACACATCTAGATCTTTAGTTTCTACAGTGTCCTGTACTGTTATACGGACAAAATAGTTAGAGTCGAAGGAGTATGGACTTGCTACTGGTTATGTGCTCTAAACTACTGCAACCACGGAGAAATCATCAAAAATTTGTCCTAATTTAAAAAGAGCCCAAAGAAGTGTGAAAAGATAAATCACTTGCTACGGGGAATTGCCAAAGTGCGAAATATGTGATTTTAACGTAATTTACAGACAGCTGCCCAACTTGGAAAAAAGTAACATTTAAGGATGGATGTATTAGGATAAGCAGCTAACACACAATGCTATAAACAATATAATATGCCTTACAATGACTTGTAGAATATGAACTATAATGCATGATCAGCACAATATAATTCTGCATGTGGATCTACAAAGAATCTTGAGACATTTTTCTTATTATGTGATAACCAAGAAAGGCAAATCTCAATTCTATCAAATTGTGCTCATGGTAACAATGCATTAAGATGATCATCCAAAAGTATAGTTGAAAGCAGCATGTTCATGTGTATTATGTCTGAAAGAAAAGAAAATCCAGTTCAATCTTTAAAACAATACAAAGTGCTGTTGTTTTTCTGATTCAAACTAATCCCAAATTGGTTTCCCAGGCTGCTCGGTCGAGCAGCAGTCTGCTCGGTCGCGGTCGAGTAGTTCGTCGCACAGGTTGACAGAGAACTGGGAAGTTTGGCCTTCAGATTTTACTGTCGCACTCAGCCCGAGTAGTATGACTACTCGGCCGAGTGGGCCTTACTTGGGCCGAGCAGAATCTCTACTCAGCCGAGTGGATTTGACTCCAGATTGACAGAGAGCTCGTGAAGTTTTGGCTCGCTCAGGCTACTGACGTACTCGGTCGAGTAGCAAAGCTACTCGACCGAGTCGACCGAGTCAGATATACTCGGTTTACCGAGCTCGACCGAGCAGGCGGTCGACTCGGTCCGAGCTCACTGGGCCCGCGCGCGACTATCAACGGCCTCGATGCGCCGTTTCGTTTGGGTTTGTTTTTAACCCATCGTTTTCCCAGATTAGGGTAAGTCATCTTTGGGTTGCATTTCTCTAGTGAGTTTTGTAGAGCCCCTTCCTACCCAATTGGAGATTGGAGAGAGTTTTAGGGTTTGTGTTTTAGAGAGAAAGGTTTGATTTCTCCTTCTCTTCTTCCTCCATTGATTTCTTCCTCTTGAGTGGATTCGTGAGGGCTTGCTCCGTTGGCAAGTTATTACTCACGCGTGAGGGATGAGTCGTCTTAAAAGATGTGAGTGCTACTCCCAAGTGCATGAGATCGATCAAGTAGTAAATCTGGAGAGTTAGGTATCGAATCCACGGGACAGTCGACATGTAAGCCAAAAGAATCAATTTCAAAAGATTAATAAAGCGATGAAAAATTACCACCTTTCGATTGTGAAACAATTGTGATGATGATTTAAGTAAACAAGGAATTAAAACTAAAGAAAGTACGGAGAGTCGTAATAGAGAGCAAATAAGAGGAGCATGTGTCGGTTGTGGTTTCATTAGGGATTTTGTAATCGATGATTTTAAATATCTTTTCTATAACTCAACGTCTCATCCGGCTAGGGTATGAGAACGTCGGAAAGTATGGCGATAAAACACGTAAACAATAGTGCCAAAAAAGTAGTCACGTAAAACGTCGATTTCAAGAAGAAAGTACGCACAAGTGCCCTCTCAAGTCACGATACATCCTCTCGGATCGTATCAAGAATAAGTCTTACTCAGATCATATTCAATTAAGCATGCGCACGTCTCTGATTAGCATACTTAATAAGATTATACATAGAAATCAATGAAATACGCGATTAAAACATGTATATAGGGCGAAAAGATAACAAAATCAACGATCACATAGCCCTAACTATATCACAACCAACACACGAGGACACTAGCCACGCATGGAGATGAGAAAACTCAGTTTCATTAGCAAATACATGATCAAAACGTCAAAATACATGCTAAATACGTGAAATACAGAAGTAAAATTGAGATTTCTATCACCAAAACTCTTCAAAAAGCCTCTGAAATTCTTCTGTAAGACCCTCTATTCTCTGTTTCCACAGCCCCAGAAAATCTCGTGAAAATACGCTCTGTAACCCCTCCAATACGCTCAAAATACGCTCAAAACTGGTGTAGAATACCCTCTGGAATATTAGGGTATTTATAGGAGTTTTAAGTCGGTTGCGGATGCTACAAAATCGCTCAATTTTCCTCTAAAATCCGCTACACAGCCCGCATCCGTATCGGAGCAATTGTCGGCCGTTAGATGAAGTCGGGATTCAACGAGGGAGTGACACGTGTCGGGGCTTATCGGATCCGCGCTCGTACGACGCCCGCTTCGCTTAATACTCCGAGCGCAGCTCGGGGTTGACGTCGGCCGTCGGATTTGAATCAAATGGCCCACGATTAGCCACGTCGCCTCAAAAATTCCGCCCTCCGCTGCTTTCGATTTCGAATCGAAGCAGGAGCGATTCGGACCGTAGGATCTGGATCTTGTGGCTCTAAATCGGCCACGTCGCCCGAAGAATCACGCCTCTCCGCTCGCGATTTGGGCCGATGTCATCCGTTGGATCTTGATTGGGCGGCTCTCGAAACGCCGCGTCGCCCGCTATGGAATTCAGCGCTCCGCTGCTTTCAGCCGTTCGATGAGGCGGGGGTTTGTTCGATGCCCGCCACGTGGACTCCACGGATCCTCCGCTGCTTCGTTCGAACGCGGATTGTGAGCCGTTCGATCGGAGATCGACGGCTTGGAATGAGCCGCTCGTCTGGGCCACTAGATCAAGGCCAGGCGCCGTTAGATCTTTGACACGTGTCCCGTATATATGTATTTCTCGCGTATTTCTCCAATTAAATGATATTCTGCATTCAAAAAATCACAGTAATTTGCACAGATTTCAGAAAAATACGAATAAATAGTCGTTGGAATCGTAAGATCGAGATCTTGCCATGAAAAATATAAAAGGGGAGAAATACTCAATAAAATTCATGTTTTGTGCACAAATCATGTAATATCTCTAATAAATGATGATATTAAAAATAAGAACGTATTAAAGACCAATTAAGCATCATATAAACACAAATTAGGGCTAAATGGGGGGTTAAATATGCAATATTCAACCCGAATCACACCCCCCAACTAGCGTTTTGCTAGTCTCTAGCAAAAAGAGCGATGAAATCGAATGATTAATAAGACAATAAATTCTATCAATTGCTTATGGCATGGCTCAATAATACGCTTTCCAACATGATCTAAACTATCAATATACACAATCCATGAACACGATCAATCGCAAGATATTTCCTCTAATTTAATTTGAATAAATAGCATGCAAGCATCGTTTTACGCAAACGAAAGTATAACACATCGTTATATTCTAGTTTTCTCATCTCAAAGGAATTGGCATCTTAAAAAGATCATTCAAATCATGGGTATTGAAGTTGCTTAGCGTATTCACCATTTCTCTTTTTTTTTTCTTAGTTCCGCGTAACGCGAATCAAGCAACATTTGCGGAAAAATGTATAACTTGGATCGCTCCATCAAATGAGTGAGGTTCCGGTCAATGGCTCCCAAATCAGACGATAATAGGGCATTAGGCCAAAAAGGACCCCTCGGACTGTACTACTCGAGCCAACCAAGTTATTTATTCAGTGACAAATTTATTCATTTCATTTTTTCCTTCATCTTTTTTCTTTTCCCTTTTTTTTGTAAGCAACTCAACACCCATAAATATGAACATAAACATTAGTAACACTGGCCAAATTCCTCTTCAACTTGAAGACTTTTCTAATAAATCGTGTATACTTAAGCTTTTTCATCACCATAGCATGCATGAAATAAATTCAAACTATTTCGAGATATTAATCATAGCAATTGAAAATTTTCATGAATAGCATATTAACAGTAAATCCATGAAGGAATAAAAATTAATTCACGCCATAAACAATTTTTTAGAACTCAATCAATGTGTAATCATCCGAAAAAGTGACACTTCAAGAGGGCTAAGGTGATGTTAGAGGGTGAATGATGGTGGTTTATTCTCTTTTTTCTTTTTTTCTGTTTTCTCTCTCTTTTTTTAAAGATAGAAAAAAAAATCTTAGAGAAAGAAAAAGAAAAAAAAGTCTAATACGCTCCCCCCAACTTAAAGACAAACTTTGTCCTCAAAGTTGAAACGAGCATACTAGAGGCAAAATTCCTTAAAAAATGTAAGATAAATAAAAGAAAATCTACTACTACTGAGTAAGGAAAGAACACACCGGTTTAAGTGCCACCCGAAGGTGGATCCGCAAGCTCCATGGTCGTGTCCTCCTTGGTCCAAAGTTCTTGAAAGTGTTTCAGTCGTTGCCCATTGACTTTGAACTCGCTTCCATCCTTTTCATTCACCACAATCACTACTCCGTGTGGAAAAACTTGTTTGACATGAAATGGACCCGACCACTTGGAACGTAGCTTCCCTAGAAATATATGCAATCATGAGTTATAAAGAAGAACTTTGTCCCCGAGCTTGAATTCTTTTCGAAGGATCGCCTTGTCGTGCACAGCTTTCATTCGTTCCTTCGCCAATTTTGCATTTTCATATGCCTCCCTCCGTAACTCCTCAAGCTCCAAAATCTGCAATTTACGAGAATCATTTGATGAGTCATCAAACAAATTTAATGATTTGATAGCCCAATAAGATTTATGTTCTAATTCAACAGGAAGATGACAATTTTTTCCATAAATTAAACGGTAAGGGGACATCCCTAGAATGGTCTTGTATGCCGTCCAGTATGCCCATAAAGCTTCAGGTAAGCAAAGACTCCAATCTTTGCGCGTGGGATTCACCGTTTTCTGAAGTATATTCTTGATCTCCCTATTTGCAAGTTCTGCTTGTCCGTTCGTTTGGGGGTGGTATGGAGTTGAAATTTTATGCATCACCCCAAACTTCGTCATTAAATTTGCGAAGAGCCTATTGCAAAAGTGGGAACCTCCATCACTGATAATGGCTTTTGGCACTCCAAAACGTGCGAAAATATTTTCTTTCAGGAACTTTAGCACGATGGATGCGTCATTTGTCCTGCAAGAAATATCTTCCACCCATTTAGAAACATAATCAATCGCAACGAGTATGAAGACATAACCAAACGAAGGTGGAAAAGGTCCCATAAAATCAATCCCCCAACAATCAAATATTTCTATTTCTAACATGGGATTTAAAGGCATCATGTTTCTTTTTGTGATCCCCCCAACTGTTGACAACGCACACATGATTTACAATAAGCATAATCATCTTTAAACATGTGGGCCAGAAAAATCCACATTGTAAAATTTTTGCATCAGTTTTTATGAGCAGAAAAATGTCCTCCATATATCCCATCATGGCAAAAATGTAAAACACTACTAATCTCATGATCGGGTATACATCGTCTCACAATTATGTCTCCACAATATTTAAAGAGATATGGATCGTCAAAGTAGAAAGATTTTACCTCGTGTTTGAAACGTTTAAAATCAAGAGAGGACCAATGTGATGGAGTTCTACCTGTCACCAAATAATTTACTATGTCCGCATACCATGGTAAAGTAGAGACGGTGAAAAGTTGCTCATCGGGGAAGGAATCTCTTAATGGTGTATCTGATGACTCTGTACCCACCGTCAATCGAGAGAGGTGATCTGCAACATGATTTTCTACTCCCTTTTTGTCTCGTATCGCGATGTTGAACTCCTGCAAAAGAAGAATCCATCGTATAAGTCTAGATTTTGCATCCTTTTTAGATAATAAATATTTGAGTTCAGAATGGTCCGTATAGACGACGATGGGTGATCCCAAAATGTAGCTCCTGAACTTGTCCAATGCAAATACCACCGCAAGTAATTCCTTTTCCGTTGTCGTGTAATTTCTTTGAGCATCGTTCATGGTCTTACTTGCGTAGTAAATAACATAAGGAACTTTTTCTTTCTTTTGACCAAGGACCGCTCCTACTGCGTAATCACTCGCATCGCACATTATCTCGAAAGGAAGAGTCCAATCTGGAACCTGTAAAATAGGCGATGAGACAAGTAAAGATTTCAGTTTTTCAAAAGAACTTTGACACTCTTGTGTCCAAATAAATTCAGTATTTGAAGTTAATAAATTGCAAAGAGGTCGAGAGATAGAGCTGAAATCCTTTATGAAGCGTCTATAGAATCCTGCATGTCCCAAGAAGGAGCGAATATCTCTGACGCTTTTTGGCATTGGCAACTTCTCTATTACTTCAACCTTTGCCCTGTCCACCTGAATACCTGCTTTAGAAACTAAGTGTCCAAGTACCGAACCTTCCGTAGTCATGAAGTGGCACTTTTCCCAATTGAGTAGCAAGTTCTTCTCTTTACACCTGCACAAAACAAGGGCCAAGTTAGATAAACAATTTTCAAAGGAAGTGCCATATACAGAGAAATCATCCATAAATACTTCTACTATCTTTTCAACCATATCACTGAAGATGCTCAACATGCAACATTGAAAAGTAGCAGGTGCATTTCATAGACCAAATGGCATTCTCCTAAATGCGAAAGTTCCAAAGGGGCAAGTGAAAGTGGTTTTCTCTTGATCCTCTAGAGCAATCTCTATCTAATAATAACCTGAGTAGCCATCTAGAAAACAATAATACTCATTACCGGCCACTCTTTCTAAAATTTGATCTAGGAAAGGCAAAGGAAAGTGGTCTTTTCTTGTTTTCGAATTAAGCTTCCTATAATCAATACACATTCTCCATCCAGTGGTGGTTCGCATAGGTATGAGTTCATTATTTTCATTCTTAACCACAGTTAAACCAGATTTCTTAGGCACGACTTGCGTTGGACTAACCCACTTGCTATCAGAGATTGGATAAATAATTCCAGCATCAAGTAATTTAAGAACCTCACCTTTTACCACTTCTTTTAACGTCGGGTTCAACCGACGTTGCATTTCACGCGTGGGTTTTGAATCATCCTCAAGATAAATGTGATGTGTACAAGTTAAGGGATTTATACCTTTGATGTTTGCAATGGACCATCCAATGGCCCCTTTATGTTCCCTAAGCACATCAAGCAATGAGTGTTCCGGTTCAAGTGTAAGTTTGGAGGATATTACCACATGGAAAGTCTCTTCTTTTCCTAGGAATGCATACTTCAAGTAGTCCGGCAATGGCTTAAGCTCAAGCTTTGGATGCTCCACGTCAGAGGGTAGTTATGGTGGCAGTCCAGATGGCAATGGTTCAAACCTCGGTGCCCATGCTTCCCTTGATTTTTCTGGAGTACCCTGCACAAAATAAGACTCATTAATATCATCAAAATTATAGTCAATATAATTAGAGTCACATTCATACTCAGCCTCAAAGTAGTCTTCAATCAAGTTTTCACTAAAGCATACCTCTTCAATACTTTCAACACCCGTGGGCAACTTACATGATTTAAAGATATTTAATTCAAGCTTCATATTACCAAACGCTATTTTCAACTGTCCATCCCTACAATTGATTACGGCATTGCATGTAGCGAGGAATGGACGTCCCAAGATGACAGGAGTGATGTTACCAGAAGGTGGTCCATGTATGTCTAGGACGATGAAATCCACGGGGTAGTAGAACTTGTCCACCTGAACCAAAACATCCTCCACGCAACCTCTTGGAACTTTCATTGATCTGTCTGCTAACTGTAGCACCACTGACGTTGGTTTCAACTCTCCCAAACCTAGATTCAAGAAAACAGAGTAAGGCAAAATATTCACACTCGAACCCAAATCAAGCAACGCATTTCCAAAGCTCTTTGTTCCTATAGTGCAAGGAATAGTAGGAGAACCTGGATCTTTGTATTTAGGTGGGGTATTATGTTGAACTATGGCACTTACCTGTTGCGTGAGAAAAGCTTTCTTTTTCACATTAAGCGTCCGTTTCACAGTGCATAAGTCCTTTAAAAACTTAGCATAGGCAGGCACTTGGTTTATCGCATCAAGCAAGGGAATATTAATTTTTACCTGTTTGAAGATATCCCTAATTTCTGCCTGATACTTATCTTTTGAAGGTGGTGTTAGCCTCTGTGGAAATGGAGCTGGAGGTGTATATGGTTCAGGCTCCTTTTCTTTGACCTCCTCTTTTTCCAAGCTTTTCTTCTTCTCCTGCAGCTTTTATGGTACAAGCTCATCCTTTTTCTCCTCGACTATTTGTTCATGCCTAGGTGGCTCTGGCTTTTCTATCTCTTTTCCGCTACGCAAAGTAGTCACCGCCTTACATGGTTTTACGTTGTCACCTGAAAAAGAAGAGGAATTTATGTTAGGATTTGCAACAGATTGAGCTGGTAAAGTACCTTCTTCTAAAGACGCAACAATTTTAGAAAAGTTTTCGTTAAGCTGCTGAAACTGCTGCTGAAATTGTTGTTGTTGTTGATTCTGCATCTGCATCATTTGCTGAAGTACGGCAGTGATATCAGCGCTCTGCTCCTTTTTCCCTTGATTGCTCGCATGATTTGGATGCTGGTAGGGAGTGGTCATCTGTTGCGCCGGCTGTTGTGGTCCCCATCTCAGATTTGGGTGATTCTTCCAAGAAGAGTTGAAAGTGTTCGAATTTACCCCTTGATTGGACACCCAATTTACTTCAGTTTGTGGGTTCCTTATGGTCTCTTTCATAGCAGGAATCGCGGGGCAAACAGACGTGTCATGAGTGGGCTGCTCACAAATGGCACAAAACGGTCCAGCTTCGACTGCTTTTGCTGCTCTCAACTCTAGGCCTTGTAGCCTTTGCGTAAGTAGTGCATCCACCTGCGCTCTTATTGCATCGTCTGGCTTTAAAGTGTGCATGCCTCCTTTAGCTGGTAGAAGTGGCTCTGATCTGTCAAACTCTGAAGTAGACTCCCATCTCCGCGCATGCTCCGCTATAGTTTCCATGTAATCCCATGCCTCCGTAGGAGTTTTCTAAAAGAACTCGCCGTTGCACATCATCTCCATGTACTGCCTAGTCTGCGACTGCAGGCCATTGTAAAAGAATCCAATAGCCTGGCCTTTATCGTATCCATGGTGTGGGCACGTGATCAGAAGGTCCTTGAATCTATCCCATGCTTGGTCGTACGACTCCCTCTCCTTCTGCGAAAAGGACATGATCTGTCGCTTCAAGGCATGGGTCCTCTGCAAAGAAAAGAATTTTTTTAGAAACTCTGTTTGCAATTGTAACCAAGTAGAGATAGATCTAGGTGGCAAAGAGTTAAACCAATGTTTAGCTTTATCTTTCAGCGAGAATGGTAATAGTTTAAGATAAACAGAATCAGGGCTAATCTTTCCATCCAACTGTGTTGAGCATACTTCTTCAAAGTTTCTGACATGCAAATAAGGGTTATCATTTTCAATTCCATGGTAAGATGGTAAAAGTTGAATCACACCTGGCTTCAGATTAAAAGTATGAGCATCAGCAGGCAAAGCTATGCATGAATCAGTCACCACCCTAGATGGCATATAAATTTCCAATAAAGGCCTTTCTTGTGCAGGTTGCGTGATGTGTGCTCCATCATTATTATTAGCCATATTTTACGTTCGTACTAATCTATGTGAAGTAGGGGATCTATGCCACATAAACTAGCAGAAAAAGATGTGTTTTTTTTTGTGTTTTTAGAAAGCAAATAAAAATTCCTACACTAAAAGATGGAAAGATCTCACCGAATATTCCTCGAGAGAAACTGAAAGTTTGGATCACAAATACCGATGTCCCCGGCAATGGCGCCAAAAACTTGAGTCGTCTCAAAAGATGTGAGTGCTACTCCCAAGTGCAGGAGATCGATCAAGTAGTAAACCTGGAGAGTCAGGTATCGAATCCACGGGACAGTCGACCTGTAAGCCAAAAGAATCAATTTCAAAAGATTAATAAAGTGATGAAAAATTACCACCTTTCGATTGTGAAACAATTGTGATGATGATTTAAGTAAACAAGGAATTAAAACTAAAGAAAGTACGGAGAGTCGTAATAGAGAGCAAATAAGAGGAGCATGTGTCGGTTGTGGTTTCGTTAGGGATTTTGTAATTGATGATTTTAAATATCTTTTCTATAACTCAACGTCTCATCCGGCTAGGGTATGAGAATGTCGGAAAGTATGGCGATAAAACACGTAAACAAGAGTGCCAAAAAAGTAGTCACGTAAAACATCGATTTCATGAAGAAAGTACGCACAAGTGCCCTCTCGGGTCACGATACATCCTCTCGGATCGTAACATGAATAAGTCTTACTCAGATCATATTCAATTAAGCATGTGCACGTCTCCGATTAGCATACTTAATAAGATTATACATAGAAATCAATGAAATACGCGATTAAAACATGTATATAGGGCGAAAAGATAACAAAATCAACGATCACATAGCCCTAACTATATCACAACCAACACACGAGGACACTAGCCATGCATGGAGATGAGAAAACTCAGTTTCATTAGCAAATACATGATCAAAACGTCAAAATACATGCTAAATACGTGAAATACAGAAGTAAAATTGAGATTTCTATCACCAAAACTCTTCAAAAAGCCTCTGAAATTCTTCTGTAAGACCCTCTATTCTCTGTTTCCATAGCCCCAGAAAATCTCGCGAAAATACGCTCTGTAACCCCTCCAATACGCTCAAAATACGCTCAAAACTAGTGTAGAATACCCTCTGGAATATTAGGGTATTTATAGGAGTTTTAAGTCGGTTGCGGATGCTACAAAATCGCTCAATTTTCCTCTAAAATCCGCTACACAGCCCGCATCCGCATCGGAGCAATTGTCGGCCGTTAGATGAAGTCGGGATTCAACGAGGGAGTGACACGTGTCGGGGCTTATCGGATCCGCGCTCGTACGACGCCCGCTTCGCTTAATACTCCGAGCGCAGCTCGGGGTTGACGTCGGCCGTCGGATTTGAATCAAATGGCCCACGATTAGCCACGTCGCCTTAAAAATTCCGCCCTCCGCTGCTTTCGATTTCGAATCGAAGCAGGAGCGATTCGGACCGTAGGATCTGGATCTTGTGGCTCTAAATCGGCCACGTCGCCCGAAGAATCGCGCCTCTCCGCTCGTGATTTGGGCCGATGTCATCCGTTGGATCTTGATCGGGCGGCTCTCGAAACGCCGCGTCGCCCGCTATGGAATTCAGCGCTCCGCTGCTTTCAGCCGTTCGATGAGGCGGGGGTTTGTTCGATGCCCGCCACGTGGACTCCACGGATCCTCCGCTGCTTCGTTCGAACGCGGATTGTGAGCCGTTCGATCGGAGATCGACGGCTTGGAATGAGCCGCTCGTCTGGGCCGCTAGATCAAGGCCAGGCGCCGTTAGATCTTTGACACGTGTCCCGTATATATGTATTTCTCGCGTATTTCTCCAATTAAATGATATTCTGCATTCAAAAAATCACAGTAATTAGCACAGATCTCAGAAAAATACGAATAAATAGTCGTTGGAATCGTAAGATCGAGATCTTGCCATGAAAAATATAAAAGGGGAGAAATACTCAATAAAATTCATGTTTTGTGCACAAATCATGTAATATCTCTAATAAATGATGATATTAAAAATAAGAACGTATTAGAGACCAATTAAGCATCATATAAACACAAATTAGGGCTAAATGGGGGGTTAAATATGCAATATTCAACCCGAATCAAGGGAGCGTTTTGTAACCCTAATTGTTTGGATCTCTCTACTAGTGGAATCGTCTCGGATTAGATTGCTGGACGTAGGTTGTTTACAATCGAACCAGGGTAAATTCTATTGTGTTTGCATTTGATTTATTTGTTGTTGTGATTCATTTGCTACTTTCTATTGCAAGGTCATTTGGGAATTTTGTTGGGACTTTGAGATTAGATTTTTGCTAGCCCAATAGTCTTGATCAGTTTATTAGGGTTGGTTTCCGCATTGATCTCAAGGTGTTTTCTGGATTTTTTTCCCAACAAGTGGTATCAAAGCTTGTGGTTTTAATTGCAAAGGAAGTTAGTGGCAAAGGAAATATGGTGTCTTTGGCAACTTTGAACATTGAGAAGTTCACTAGCCAGAATGATTTCTGGATTTGGCAGACGAAGGTGAAAAATGTTCTTATGCATACAGGGTGTTACCAGATTGTATTCGATGTCTCGAATATCGATAAGGAGGTGATTGCATCCGCTAGGGCGGAGATGGAGAGGAAGGCGTACAACGCGATTCAGTTGTCGTTATCAGATAATGTTCTGAGGGAAGTCCTGAATGAGACGACAACATCTGATATGTGGAAGAAGCTTGATGGACTCTATATGAAGAAGTCGTTTACGAGTCGCCTATATTTGCTTCAGCAGCTGTATACTCTCAAGATGAAGTCTGGTTCAGCGGTGAAGGATCACATGGATGAATTGAACAGGATTGTGCTAGAGTTGCGTGGTATGGATGTGAAGATTGAAAATGAGTAACAAGCGGTTATCTTGTTGTGTTCATTGCCTGAAGAGTATAATCAGTTTGCTCAGTCTATGATTTACAACCGGACTACTCTCACCGTGGAAGAGGTGAAGGGACGCTTCACACAGAGCAACTATGAGGCAAGGTTCAAGATAGAGATCATGTGAGTAACCGCAAGGAGGCATTGCATGTGAGAGGTCGACAGGAAAGGAGAGGAGGCTTCATGAACAATAATGATCGCTCCAGGTCGAGACATTTGCAGGATAGATTTACGAACATCACATGCTATAATTGCCATAAGAAGGGTCATTATTTGAGTCATTGTCCTATCAAGAATAGGAAGAAAGGAAAGGAAACTGAGAAGGATTCCGGTTCGGCATCTTTGGGGATTGATGGTGAGCAGGTTCATGATGAAGGTAGAGATACCGAGATTTTTGCTGCAGGGATTGCAGGTGAAGCCAGTATGGCATGGCTCATGGACAGTGGATGCTCATATCATATGACTCCTCATAGGAGTTGGTTCGCGACATACCGTTTCAAGCAAGATGGAGGCTCAATCCTCATGGGGAACAATGCAGTGTGTAGAACTACAGGTATTGGAACCGTTCGGATAAAGATGCATGACGGCATAGTGCATACACTTGCCGATGTGAGGCATGTCCCGGATTTGCGGAAGAGCCTAATCTCCATAGGCGTGTTGGACAATGCCGGTTGTAAGTCGGTCTTTGAAAAAGACCAACTTCGTGTTTCTAAAGGAGCCATGGTTGTGATGAAGGGAAAGAAGGTTGGAAACCTATATGCCCTTCAAGGTACTACAGTTGAAGACGAAGCAGACGTAAGCACTTCGAGCGCAGTTTTCAGAGATTCGGCCAAGTTATGGCATTACCGTTTGGGTCATCCATGTGACAAAATGCTTGATGTACTCCGAAGAAGAAAGTTGATTGAAGCCTCGAATGAGAGTGTTGAATCCTGCAAATCCTGTGTGTACGGTAAGAATACAAAGTTGCAGTTTAACATGGGGAAGCATACTAGCAAAGGACCACTTGACTATGTACACACCGATGTGTGGGGACCGTGCCCGGAGCCGTCAAGAGGGGGAGCTAAGTATTTTGTCTTGTTTATTGATGACTACTCTCGCAAAGTTTGGATGTACCTAATGAAGTCTAATGATCAAACTTTTGATATGTTTAGAGAGTGGAAGACCATGGTGGAGAAGCAAACCGGAAGGCACGTGAAGGTGCTCTGATCTGACAATGGAGGTGAGTTTACCTCGAGGGAGTTTGGAAATTTCCGCAAACTCCATGGGATCCACAGACACTTTAGCACATCCAGTGATATGCAAACGAATGGTGTGGTGGAGCGGATGAATAGAGCATCGTTAGAGAGAGTGCGATGTTTAAGGCACTTAGCCGGTTTGGCGAAGGAATTCTGGGGATAGATACTTTCGACTACTGTGCACATCGGAACAGAGTTCCTTCAGTAGCGATTGGCTACAAGATCCCTGAGGAGATGTGGAGTGGTGAAGCTAGTGATTATTCGTACTTACACATTGTGGGTTGCTTGGCATATGTACATGAGAGGGGCGACAAGTTGGATCCAAGAGCTTAGAAGTGTGTCTTCCTTGGATATGGCCATAGCGTCAAGGGATGTCGTTTGTGGGATCCAAAGGGTCAGAAAGTGATAGTGAGCCAACATGACACTTTTGATGAGGATGCAATGCTCAGGACGGAGCATTCTCACTCAAAAGAGGACACGTCTGCAGAGGAGATTTCACCGGAGAGGGTTAGCCTTCCGGTCCAGCCCACTCGGCGACCAGGCAAAGAGTTGATGGTCGATGCTCCATTTGAGGGAGATGATGAGGTCCATACTGAGGATCATTTGTACACACCTAGTACATCGCAGGTACGCGTTGACACTTATGTAG
Source organism: Scilla litardierei (assembly GCA_030789695.1). Classification (NCBI taxonomy): domain Eukaryota; kingdom Viridiplantae; phylum Streptophyta; class Magnoliopsida; order Asparagales; family Asparagaceae; genus Scilla; species Scilla litardierei. Next base: position 67,060,899 of record CM061132.1, read on the forward strand.
GTGATGATGGAACGCGGAGATCGAAGAGGGTGAAGAAAGCGCCAGAAAGATTGGGCTCATGGGATTATGTCAGATATTCTTTCGATGATATGGCGTCTTATGCACTCAACCTAGAGCATGAGGAGCCAGCGACATACGGTGGAGCCATAGTCTCAGGAGATGCCGCTCATTGGCAAGGAGCTATAGAGGAGGAGATGGAGTCCCTCCACCGGAACGACACTTGGGATTTGGTGCCGTTACCTAGCGAGAAGCGTGCTATTGGTTGTTGTTGGATATACAAGGTCAAGGAAGGTTCAAATCAAGATGGGAATAATGTCAGGTACAAGGCATGGTTGGTTGCCAAGGTATTTGCACAACGGAAGGGTGAAGACTACAACGAAATCTTTTCACTGGTTGTGCGACACACATCCATTCGTGTGTTATTCGCGCTAGTTGCTAGCATGGACATGGAGTTGGAGCAACTAGATGTGAAAACCTCTTTTCTGCATGGAGACCTTGATGAGGAGATTTATATACAGCAGCCTGAGGGGTTCAGTGTTGAAGGGAAGCAGACCTTGGTGTGTAGGTTGAAGAAATCATTTTACGGGTTGAAGCAGTCACCCAGGCAGTGGTACAAACGATTCGATAACTTCATGATGGGAGTAGGCTTCGAGAGGAGCATCAAGGATCAATGTGTGTATGTTCGCACACTTCAGAATGGCTTAAGGATTTATTTGTTGCTCTATGTGGACGGCATGCTAATTGCTTCTAATAGCATGTCTGAGGTGAAGAAGCTGAAGGAGATGCTAGGGCAAGAATTCGACATGAAGGATTTGGGGCCCGCTAAGAAGATTCTCGGAATGGAGATTATTCGAGATCGGAATAAGCATGAGCTTAGTTTGTCACAGAAGAGGTATATTCAGAAAGTACTAGCCCGGTTTGGGATGGATAGTGCGAAGCCCGTGACAACACCTTTGGGAACTCATTTTCAGCTGTCGACGAGTCAGTCGCCAAGCACCTATGAGGAGAAGACTTACATGTCTCAGGTGCCATATGCAAGTGCAGTAGAAAGCTTGATGTATGCGATGGTTTGCACACGTCCAGATATTGCACAAGCCGTCGGAGTGGTTAGCAGATATATGGCTAATCCTGGCAAGGAGCATTGGCAGGCCGTCAAGTGGATTCTTAGATATCTGCGAGGCACAGCGAGTGTCAGGATCCTCTATGGTAGAGGAGAAGGAAAGGTGCTGACATGTTACAGTGATAGCGACTATGCAGGTGACAGAGACAGGCAACGATCTACCACGGGGTATGTGTTCAGTTTGGGCACTACCGCGGTATCGTGGAGGTCGGTCTTACAGTCTGTGGTTGCGCTATCAACCACAGAGGGCGAGTTGATTGCAGCGGTGGAAGCTGTGAAGGAAGCCAAGTATCTGAGGAGTCTACTGAGAGACTAGGGGGTGCCGCAGAGTTCGTCACATGTGCATTGTGATAGTCAGAGTGCCATTCATCTGGAAAAGTACCAGGCATATAGTTCGAGGACGAAGCATATTGAGGTGCGTGATTCCTTCATTGAGTTGGAGAATAAGGAAATAGAGCTTAAGAAGATCTCGACTGATTTGAACCCCGTAGACATGTTTACCAAGCCAATTCCCGCTGTCAAGCTTCAGGTTTGCTTGGAGCTGATTTCTCTTTTGGCTTACGTGGCGCCTGAGGGCGCAGTTTTCCAAGACGATGATGATACTAGAGAGAGGGTGATGGTGCGTAGCATTGGAGATGCAAGATTCAGTGGTGATGAGATTTGAATCAAGGTAGAGTGTTGTTTTTCTGATTCAAACTCATCCCAATTTGGTTTCCCAGGCTGCTCGGTTGAGTAGTTCATCGCACAGGTTGACAGAGAACTGGAAAGTTTGGCATGCAGATTTTACTATCGCACTCGGCCCGAGTAGTATGACTACTCGGCCGAGTGGGCCTTACTCGGGCCGAGCAGAACCTCTACTTGGCCGAGTGGATTTGACTCCAGATTGACAGAGAGCTCGTGAAGTTTTGGCTCGCTCAGGCTACTGACGTACTCGGTCGAGTCGACCAAGTCAGATATACTCGGTTTACCGAGCTCGACCGAGCAGGCGGTCGACTCGGTCCGAGCTCGCTGGGCCCACACGTGACTATCAACGGGCTCGATGCGCCGTTTCGTTTGGGTTTGTTTTTAACCCATCGTTTTCCCAGATTAGGGTAAGTCGTCTTTGGGTTGCATTTCTCTACTGAGTTTTGTAGAGCCCCTTCCTATCCCATTGGAGATTGGAGAGATTTTTAGGGTTTGTGTTTTAGAGAGAAAGGTTTGATTTCTCCTTCTCTTCTTCCTCCATTGATTTCTTCCTCTTGAGTGGATTCGTGAGGGCTTGCTCCATTGGCAAGTTATTACTCACGCGTGAGGGAGCGTTTTGTAACCCTAATTGTTTGGATCTCTCTACTAGTCGAATCATCTCGGATTGGATTGCTGGACATAGGTTGTTTACAACCGAACCATTGTAAATTCTATTGTGTCTGCGTTTGATTTATTTGTTGCTGTGATTCGTTTGCTACTTTCTATTGCATGGTCATTTGGGAATTTTGTTGGGACTTTGAGATTAGATTTTTGCTAGCTCAATATTCCTGATCAGTTTATTAGGGTTGGTTTCCGCATTGATCTCAAGGTGTTTTCCGGATTTTTCCCCAACAAGTGCAACTGTTAAATGTAGATATTGTTTAACACGATGTAACAAGTGAATATGATCCATTTATTGAGTAATTAATCTTTGGTTGGTGTTAAGACAACATATGTTTCTTGGACATAGTGTTGGGGAAAAATCTGAAACGTCGTGAGATCAATGCGGAAACTAACCCTAATAAACTGATTAGGAGTATTGGGCTAGCAAAAATCTAATCTCAAAGACCCAATAATAATCCCAAATGACCTGGCAATAGAAAGTAGCAATGAATCACATCAACAAATAAATTAATCGCAGACACAAAGGAATTTACCCTGGTTCGGTTGTAAACAACCTACGTCCAGTAATCCAATCCGAGACGATTCCACTAGTAAAGAGATCCAAACAATTAGGGTTACAAAATGCTCCATCACGTGTGAGTAATAACTTGTCAACGGAACAAGCCATAACGAATCCACTCAAGAGGAAGAATTCAATGAAAGAAGATGAGAAGGAAAAATCATACCTTTCTCTCAAGAACACAAACCCTAAAACTCTATCCAATCTTCAATGGGATAGTAAGGGGCTCTCAAAACTCTATGGAGGCTTGCGAAATCAAGATGACATCTTAACCTAATCTAAAACACTGATAGGTTAAATACCAACTCAAACAAACAGCGAGAGAAATCATCAAGACCATCGAAGCTGCGTGCGGGCCCAAAACAGCTCGATCGAGTCAACTGCCTGCTCGGTCGAGCACAGAGAAGTAGCCGTATCCGCTGACGTCGACTCGGTCGAGTCCACGACCGAGTCAAGTTCACTTGGTCGAGTAGTCATGCTGCTCAGCCCGAGTATGACAGTATCTCTTCATGGAAAAAATTCCCAGCTCTCTGTTTTTTTCGAGTCGACGAACTGCTCGATCGAACAGCCTGCTGCTCGACCGAGCAGCTTGAAAAAAACTGCCCAAACGATTTGAATCACAAAAAACAACACTCTACATTGATTCAAATCTCATCACCAATGACTCCTACATCTCCACGCTGCGTGCCATGACCCTCTCTCTAAAATCATCATCGTCTCAAAAACTGCGCCCTCTAGCGCCACCTAAGCCAACAAAGAAATCAGCTCCAAGAAAACCTGGAGCTTGACGGTAGGAACTGGCTTGGTAAACATGTCTGCGGGGTTCAAATCAGTCGGGATCTTCTAAAGCTCTATCTCCTTCTTCTCCAACTCAAGGAAGGAATCACGCACCTCAATATGCTTCGTTCTTGAACTGTATGCCTGGTGCTTAGCCAGATGAATGGTACTCTGGCTGTCACAGTGCACATGTGACAAACTCTGCGGCACCCCCAAATATCTCCGCAGACTCCTCAAATACTTGGCCTCCTTCACAACTTCCACCACTACAATCAACTCGGCCTCTGTGGTTGATAGCGCAACCACAGACTGTAAGACCGACCTCCACGATACCGTGGCAGTGCCCAAACAGAATGCATACCCTGTGGTAGATCACCGCCTGTCTCTATCACCTGCGTAGTCGATATCGCAGTAACCTGTCAGCACCTTTCCGTCTCCTCTCCCATAGAGGATCCCGACACTCGCTGTGCCTCGCAGATATCTCAGAATCCGCTTGACGGCCTGCCAATGCTCCTTGCCAGGATTAGCCATATACCTGCTAACCACTCCCACGGCCTGTGCAATATCTGGATGCGTGCAAACCATTGTATAGATCAAGCTTCCTACTGCACTTGCATATGGCACCTGAGACATGTAAGCCTTCTCCTCATCGGTGCTTGGTGACTGATTCGTCGACAGCTGAAAGTGAGCTCCCAAAGGTGTCTTCACGGGCTTCACACTATCCATCCCAAACTGGGCTAGTACCTTCTAAATGTACCCCTTCTGTGACAATTTAAGCTCATGATTATTCGATCTCGAACAATCTCCATTCCGAGAATCTTCTTTGCGGGCCGCAAATCCTTCATGTCGAATTCTTGCCCTAGTTTCTCCTTCAGCTTCTTCACCTCCGCCATGCAATTAGAAGCAATTAGCATGTCGTCCACATAAAGCGACAAGTAAATCTTCAAGCCATTCTCAAGTGTGCGAACATACACACATTGATCCTTGATGCTCCTCTCGAAGCCTACTCCCATTATGAAGCTATCGAATCGTTTGTACTACTACCTGGATGACTGCTTCAAACCATACAATGATTTCTTCAACCTACACACCAAGGTCTGTTTCTCTTCAACTCTGAACCCCTCAGGCTGTTGCATATAAATTTCCTCATCAAGGTCTCCATGCAGAAAGGCAGTCTTCACATCGAGTTGCTCCAATTCCATGTCCATGCTAGCAACTAGCGCCAGTAACACACGAATGTACGTGTGTCGCATAACTGGTGAAAATATTTCATTGTAGTCTTCACCCTTCCGTTGTGCAAATCCCTTAGCAACCAACCGTGCCTTGTACCTGACATTGTTCCCATCTTGAGTTGAGCTTTTCTTGACCTTGTATATCCAATGACAACCAATAGTACGCTTCTCGCTAGGTAACATCATCAAATCCCAAGTGTCGTTCCAGTGAAGGGACTCCATCTCCTCCTCCATAGCTCCTTGCCACTGAGCGGCATCTTTCGAGACTATGGCTCCACCATATGTCGCTTGCTCCTCGTGCTATAGGTTGAGTGCATAAGATGCCATATCATCGAAAGAATATCCGGCATAATCCCATGAACCTAATCTTTCTGGCTCTTTCTTCACCATCTTCAAACTCCACGTTCCATCATCACCTGCATAAGTGTCAACGCGTACCTGAGATGTACCGGATGTCTGCACATGGTCCTCAACATGGACCTCATCATCTCCCTCTACTGGAGCATCGACCATCAACTCTTTGCCTGGTCGCTGAGTGGGTTAGACCGGAAGACTAACCCTCTCCAGTGAAATCACCTCTGCGGACGTGTGACGTGAGTTTATATTTCATATATTCACGCACGTCTTCTTTTGTGTTTTTCTGCTATTTTCCGCCGTCTTGTATTCGTTTTCTCGTGTTTTATCGTTTTCTTTCACTTTTCCGTGTTTTTTGTATTTTGCAGGAGTTTACCGGCGTAGGAGACATAAGCCAACGATATCATGAGTCCCCGGAGCAACGGGAGGAGTCATGCGTGATCCAGGGGGTCAAACAACAAAGATAGCATCTTTCAGCCCCTCACCCGACCGGTTGGTCATAACCAACCAATCAGGTGATGCACGCGTGCACCATCCGGACACAAGCTGGAGCGGTCAGAAAGTCAACCGGTCGGTTCAGAGACCGGTTCAGACGTCCCAACTCTCTGGAATTTGATGCTGAATGCCAACCGATTGGGTGACCTTCACCCGATCGGTTCATCTGTAGCCAATTCTCCGAAGCCAAGACATGGAGAGATCAACCGACTGGTTCACCCGACGGCACGAAGATCCAACCGGTCAGCTTCAACCCTCAACCGACCGTGCCGTATGACCGGGTGAAGTCCCATGCTGAGCTGCCGAAGAACGAAGCAGGTCACCCGATCGGTTGACTTTTCAACCGATCGGATGATATCGTATTCTATATATATGACCCCTAGGTTTTCCAGAAACGAGAGTTGTTATTTTTTTACAGTTTTTTCTCTCTCTTGACGGTTGTAATTTTCTACTTATTTGTAATTTTTCCGATCTTGACCAAACTTTAATATAGTGTTATTTGCATTGCTCTTACTGCTTTTCAATCGCTTGATCATGTTTTTAACGGTCGATTTGGGTTTAGATCGCTTTTTAGTAAATATGTGTGAGTAGTTCCTAAATCTGGGATTTTGGTGGAAACCCCTTCGTGGGTTCTCCCTGATGCGTCCATAGGACTAGGAAATCGATATGGATTAGGAATCTACCGGTTACGCGGGGTGTTTTATTGTCATCGGCGGGAAAAAGACCGCCTTTGACCGTTGGGCCAAGGGGGAATAAACTTGGCGGTTGACTCCCTAGCCATAGCTCACGCCCTTAGCGTAGGCGTCGAATCCTAGCGCGTGGGAGCGGTAGGATGAGATGTTGGGAGTTATCGTTGCGAGCTTAGTGCTCCCGGAGTCGGCCAGTATTAATTACATGGGAATACCCACTGACCGAACCCCGGGAAGTCCGGTGTATCATCCTGGGCACCGACCGGAATATCGGGCACATGGGATGCTGGTACCACTCTTAGAGGCAACGTCTCACCATTAGACCCTAATTCCGATCGCTATCCTACCCGTAGGCTGTATCGGCGAGAATCGCACGATAGGGTGGAAACCGAAGTCCCGGATTATTCCTTTATATTGTTTATCACTCGCATTCTATTTTCTATGACAACCCATCATCCGATTCGGGCTAGCTCGCCCTCGGGGTGAATCCGATCCTTCTTGACACAAGCACAACCACGCCTCCCTGAGTTCGACCCCCAAGCCACACTACAACACCGTGCGCTTGTAGTTATATATATTTAAATCTCACGCCCCCTATCATATATTGCACACTTGCATGCACGCAAACGCGGGGGACGTCAAGCTTTATGGCGCCGTTGCCGGGGAGGCAACGTGCTTGTTATTTTAGGATTTCATGAACCATTGAGTCTAGCTCATATCCCCATCTCGCGATAATTTTCGTATTCTTCTTTTTTCCATTTCTATTTTATTTTTATTTTTATTTTTATTTTTTTTATTTTATCTGTTTCTTTCCCACTTTTCGCTTCACGGGTGTGTTGTTTTTAATGCGCAGGAGTTCAAGAAGTCTCGACGACTTGATTCCTGTTAATCCGGAGATAAACGCCACCCTAAGGCGTCTTGCCGCAGAGAAGCGAAGAAGAGAAGAGCCAGAAACCATGGGGGAGAACACCCCCACCTCATAAGTCCCTGCTGGAGTACTCGATGCCATCCATCGAGTCCACCTCTGCCATCCGTCCTCCTGCTATTACGGCGCAAAGCTTCGAGCTTAAGCCATCTTTGGTGACGTGGATCCAGCAAGATCAATTCTCGGGGGCACCCATGGAGAGCCCCATCGAACATTATGACTCCTTCTTGGAGAAATGTGACACCTTCCGGATAAATGGTGTCACAACTAAGGCGATCCGTCTGAAGCTATTCCCCTTCTCTCTGCGAGATAAGGCCAAGCTGTGGCTTAGGGGGAAGGACCTGAATACGTTCAACACCTGGGAGAAGCTTTCAAACGCTTTTCTGACAAAGTTTTTTCCTCTGGGGAAGACCATAAAGCTGAGGAGTGAGATCTCCTCCTTCTCCCAGGCCAGCCACGAGTCTCTGCATGAAGCCTGGACCAGATACAAGGAAATGCAGCGGAGATGTCCCCACCATGAGCTCCCTAAGTGGCAGATCATAAATATGTTCTATAATGGATTGAGGGACGATTTAAAATCCTCGATGGATGCGGCGGCTGGAGGGTCCTTCATGTCCCGAATCGAAGAAGATGCCGGACAGATTCTAGAAAATATGGCATCTAACAATGAGCAGTGGTGTGACGAGAGAGCCACACCTAGATCTGGGGGTATACACAGGGTCGAGGACGTCGACAAACTATCCAGCAAGTTTGACTTGCTGTCGACCCAGATCTCTGCACTGATGGTAGGAGCTGGTGGTGTCGGTACACAACATATTGCGACAGTGGAAGCCGAAGTCTATGGAGAATTCGACGGTAGTGACATCTCACCACCATTGGACCAAGCGAGCGCACTGTTCTACAATCCTACGGGGAATGCGCCGTACCCACCACGGACTAGCTCCAACCCGGCCTACTCTCCAAACAACTGGAATCATCCCAACCTTAGCTACCGGGCACCGTATTAGCCGCCGCCGCCTCAGCAGCAGCAACAACAGATATATCAGCCGGCTAGGCCTCAGCAGCAGTAATTTTAGCAGCAGCAGCCTCCACAACAATATCAGCAATATGCTCCAAGGAATCAACAGCCCATTCAGCAGCAGCAGCAATTTGGCCAGCAGAGAGCCATCTCTCCGGTTGAGTCCCTTTTGACTCAATATATCACCAACCAGGAGAAGATAAATTTGAAACTGGAAATGGGACACCGGGCTCTCACGGACCAGGTAACCCAACGGGGGTTACAAGTGGCGAACCTTTCAAGGTCGCAGAACTTATTGTCGCCACAACTGTAGGTGAACCCGAGGGGAGCAAATCAGACCTTGGCACTCACGCATGAGCATGCGAACGTGTCCGCTATCGTCTTGAGGAGCGGAACAAAAATCCCCACAAGAGTGCCCCCAAAAGGATCGGAAGCACCGTTGGTCGTGGAGCGACCGATTGAAAAATTGAAAGACGCCGGTGCTTCGTCGCCAAAGCCAACAACTCCAGAGGGAGTTCCTGAAGAGGAAAAGAAGAAAAACGAGGAAGGGAGCCTCAGGGTATTCAAGCCCGTTGTACCTTTTCCACAACGGTTAGCCCAAGCTAAGATAGACGAGAAGTATGGCAAATTCTTTGCCATGGTCAAGGATCTAAGCTTGCAAATCCCCTTCCTTGAAGCTATAGAGACGATACCATCCTACGCGAAATTCCTCAAGGATTTGGTGAAAAAGGGTTCTAGAAAGGAGAAGGTCGTTCTGACGGTAGAATGTAGTGCTCTTATCCAGCGAGCAAACCCTCCTAAGCTTAAAGACCCTGGGAGTTTCTCTATCCCTTGCGCAATCGGGAAGGTAAAGATCCATCGTGTGCTCGTCAATCTTAGAGCGAGCATCAGTTTGATGCCCCTGTCGCTGTATAAGAGGATAGGGATGGGTGACTTGGAGCCCACCGAAATGACCCTACAGCTTGCAGACCGCTCGGTCAAATACCCGGTGGGGGTTGTAGATGACCTCCCTGTCAATGTTAGATGGGTGCATGTGCCTGTAGACTTCGTTGTCATGGACATGCCGGAAGATGCACACACCCCCATCATCCTTGGACGGCCTTTCATGGCCACTGCCGGCGTATTAATCGATGTGAAGAATGGGAAACTTTCCCTTAACGTCGGCCACGAAAAAGTCGAGTTTGACTTGGGGTTGTCAATGAAGCACCCCGATCCCCCGGATGATCCAAGATGCAATGCGCTAGAGTTAAAAGAAGAGAGAGCTGTGGAGGAAAGCTCCTGGGAAATTCTTTCAAGAAATCCCCCCGATAGCTTGGGGGACTCAGAAGAACGGGACGACCCAAAGAATGATGACGCTGCTGGAAAAGCGGATGTGGCACACACGATCCCTCCCGGATTCCCAAAGGCTCCTTATACGAGAAGAAAAGGCAAAGAGCCCATGGGGCTCACCGGATATGAGATCCGGATCCTTAAACAAGTGGCGGTGAACGCCAATATGAGGGAGAAGCCCCCGGACACCGTCAACAAGGGGAGAGTCGTTGAGCGAGTCTTCTTGTCGCCACCGACTACACCAAAACCTACCAGCTTTGAAGCTGAAGCGATGCCAGACTTTGGGCATCACCCGTATCGCCCACCTTGAACATCATCTACGGGCGTCGAGCTAACGACGTTAAACAAAAGCGCTTCATGGGAGGCAACCCATGCTCTAAACCTTTGTTTCCAATTTTTAGGACTATTTTTAACTTTATTTTATCTATTTTAATAAATAAATCCAGCCGCAAGAATTTCCCTTGAGGGACTTAGGCCATTTGTGCACTTTTGCAGAAAACAAGGCCCCAACCGATCGGTTGATAACTCAACCGATCGGTTGATAACTCAACCGATCGGTTGGGATGTATCAGCTGATGGCCGTATCAGTCACTCAACGAACCGATCGGGTGAAGATATACGAGACTGGTTGGCAGACTGGGTGAACTGGGGCTGAAGTCTCGGGAAATTTTTAGACTTTGTCAACCGATCGGGTGATGAGAAGCATGACCGGTTGACTGACCGGGTGAACAACACCGAACTCTCGGAAATATTTGTGGAGCAGCCAACCGATCGGTTGAGTTATCAACCGGTCGGTTCGCCTGTAGCGTCTCTTCAGCTGAAAATCTCGACCCATAAGTCAACCGATCGAGTGACAACTCACCCGATCGGTTCGACTTAAACCCTATAAAAAGCCCCCGCCCCAACCGTTCATTTTCTCGTCCGATCTCGCCACTCCTGCCGTCGATTCGTCTCCCCCACTCTCCCAACAGCCGGAAAACCCTCTCCCACGACCTCCACTCCCCCTCTAGCCTATCTCTCCACCTACCCCTTCCATCTCTCCATCTCTCTTTCTCTCTCTCTCTCTCTCTCTCTCTCTCTCTCTCCCCCCCCCCCATTTCGCTTTCTCAAGCCCTAATTCCACCATCTCCCCCCATTTTTGAATTTTCACTGAAGAGAAGTGCCGCGGCTCCACACTCCGTCCAATTGCAAGGTGTTGGGTCAACTTCAAGCAAGGAACTCCAATCTCTGCTGGATAACTTCGCTCCACTGCTCAAATTTTACTTTTCACCCTAGAATTTCTACTTGCTTGATTGTTTGTGTGTGCGTGCTTTTATCATATTCTACACTAATTTGTATCACACTCACGCACCCACTATGGCCCGGTATCACGATAAGGGAAAGAGTATCTTGTGGGAGGAGGAACCGTCTCGAAAGAGACGTAAACAAACACGTCCTCCTCCCAATACACCACGTGCACTATCACTAGCCCCTCCCCCACCTGTTATCCCCCCTGAGGACCCAATGATAGGCCCGCATGGGTATCAGTTTAGGAACCAATAGCATAAGGACTTCTACCTTAGGCTTGATGCTCGGGGGCATCTGTCGACCAAATTCGCCCACACCCAATCGCTCATCGATCTCGGTGTCTTCACCGAGGTCAAGACTCTTTTCGCGAACTTAGGTTGGTTAGCCTTCCTGAACGCCACCGCAGTGTCTTACCCGTCCCTTACACTAGAATTTCTTTCCTCACTCGTTTGTGAGTCGGGGTCGACCGTCATTTTCCGGTTGCGTAACAAAACCATCCGCACCAACCTGAACACGATCAATAATATATTTGGTTTCCCTATTCTTGGGGACGACGCTATCCGACACTACGGGTATCCACCCGAATTCGACGTCGATCAGTTTTGGTTCCGCCTCACCCTATTCCCTCACTATCCCCGAGGTAAGGCCAAGGCCTCCTCAATCATCCATCCTATATTCCGTCTGGCCCATCGGATCATATCCTTCGCATTTTTCCCCAGGGATGAGTCAGGCACCGTGACCATCCCTGATCTTTTCATTCTATATGCCATGACTTTCCCTTTCGTTCGAGACGATGATGGGATTAGCTTTAGTGCCCTTACTGTCCCCGTCAATGCCGGCAACTGGCTTGTTTACAAGCTCCTCGAGATTAGCCGGGCTGGCAAGGGCAAGCTTTGTTGTGGGGGAATAATCACTATCATTGCTTCTTTTCCCCAATTTAATATCCCCATCCCCCGAGGTCTTCCCACTGCCGCATGACCCTCACATCTAGATCTTGATGTCCTGCGGCATATTCATATGATTAAGCCCCGCCCTGATGGTCGTTTCAATTTCAACTACGGCCACCCCCCAGCCCCCTACACCATTCTCCCCAACCCCTCTCTCATGACTATAGCTTTACCAGGAGATTGGACTTTTCTGCCCGATCCCGACTTTCTAGCGGGGTTGCGCCTTCCTTTCTTTCCCCAGGACACACGCAGACCACCTTCCCCTGCCGTCGGCTTAGGCGAGCAGGATATCCCTGCGTCCCGAGAAGACACCGGGCTGGCCCGAGTCACACCACCCTTGCTCCTGGCCCTATCACTTCTGAGGATCTTTCTGAGGCCATCTCCGGCCTTGTGTCCAGTGCCGGCATGACCACTACCACCGGCACTACATCCACATCACTTCCCGACACCACTTCCGCTTCACGTCAGTCCGCTTCTTTTGGTCGCCACCAGGCCTCAGCTCGTCTTGGTCTCGAGGCCGAGATCGCTGCTCTCCGTGCTCTTGCCACGTCCTCTGTCCCCTCGGACCCATCACCGTCCTCCTTTCTCACTCACCCACATTTCCTCGCTCTTGAGAGGAATGTGGCCACCATCCTCTGTCTCCTCACTCACACTTTCGGACCACCTCCACCTATCCCACACCCATCACCACCTCCTTCACCCCCTCGATGATCGTCTCCTCCACCATCTCCACCATCCCACCCATCCCCACCTCCTTCACCCCCACCTAGGCGATCATCTCCCCCACCCACATCTATTCCCATCCCTGTATCCACTTCTCCTCTCACGAACACTTCTGTCGCCCCCACACCACCTCCTCCCACCTCCACCGTCAGTCCATATGTGCGCTGCAAGAAATTACTGGTGCGCTCTAGATCACTCCCACCGCCATCCACTACCATCACCATCACGTCTTCTCTCCCCATTTCTATCCCTCCTACCACCACCTTGATCGCCGTACTTTCACCACCACCCACCTCCACCGACACTCCACCCATCATTCACGCTCCCACTGCACTTATTCCTCCACCTCTTTCCCCACTTCTCTGCACACCCCCTGCCTCCCCCGACCACCCATCCACACCCTCTTCCGAGGAGGGCGAGGACTCCCCATCTCCTGCTTTTTGATTTCATTTTGTTTTCTGACCTCCCCCTTGCATATCTCTGCATTTTCACGATCACATCATATCGCTAGCACTGTCACGTCTAGCTTGGGGGAAGTCAAATTTTTCCGTCTGCTGGCGCGGGTCGTTTTTCTTTGTGTGTTTGCTTATTTGTCGTGTCGCGTGATTTTCTTTTTTATTTTTCTGTTTACATGTCGTGTGTTGTGATTTTTATTTTTATTCTTCTTTTCGGTTCCATTTGTGTGTTTTTCTTGTCTTTCTTATCGTTTTGTGTCGGTGTGTATTTCCCCCCATTATCATTGCCCTCCCGTATTCACTTTTATTGCATTGAGGGCAATGCAAACTTCAGCTTGGGGGAGTCGCACTTTGTGCGTCATTTGAGTCTTTATTTTTCGTTTTTGAGTCCTTTTCATCGTGTTTTTATTTTTCTTTTCTTCCTTTTTCATCTCCTTCTCCTAGAGATGAACCCTATGATGAATTGCCACAAAATCACACACACCTAGCATGGCATCGATAATCACATTCACTAACCGTAGGATATTGAGTCCTCTTGCATTTCATGCATCGTGGGTCCACTTAGCTTTTTGTGAGTCTTGCGTCGTACCTAGCTGTTTGTTGTGCTTCTACTTTGTGATTTTACTTTATATACCTGTCCAGGAGTGACCCCCAGATTATCATGCTTCGATTTGAATATGCGGTATTTGCTTCTACTGTCTGCTTCTATATGCATGTGATATGTTTATATCGTATGCTTCATTTCGCATGTGTCGGGATTCCACAGTTAGGACTAGGATAACCCATTTAGCCTACGCTCTGATTAGTGAAAGATCTCCCTTGCCCAAGTGTATAGAATCCGACTTCTTTTTTGTTTTACTTGGTGCAAATCCACTCGTCGTGTACCGTTCTCCCACTTGGGAGAGTACACATGTGTATAGCCAAAAACCCAAAAATTCAAAAAAAAAGAGAAAAGAAAAGAAAAACCCAAAAAGAAAAGAAAAGAGAAAATTGTATAGCCAAAAAGCCAAAAAAATACATATATCCAAAACCAAAAAAATATATGAGTGTGAATATTTTCCTACTTACCAAGAATAAAGGGAAGGCGAGAATTTGCACCGAGTGTTCTACTCCACATCATCTCAACCCCCATCGCTTTCGAAAACACTTGGAATAGGGAATTTCTAGCTATTATCTAGGTGATAGTGTGGTGATGTCCGAGCCCCTAGCTGTGGAGTCCATGACACATGATGCATTTCTATTCTCATACTATTCTCTTGCGTGCTTGAGCCATATATTCACCGCTTATTTAAAATCGAATCGATATTTGGGTCATT